>CM046839.1:26198336-26293336 GCA_025618425.1 Heliocidaris tuberculata
AAGAGCAATAAAACAACCCTGAAAGTGGCTATTCACCTCCGGCAATTTCTCTTTCCACGCTTTCGCCATCAGGAACTGATATTAGACAATGTTGATTCCCAATATATTACACAAAATTAGCCTTGTACAAGAGACGTACATCGCAAATCCATATAATAAAATGGTAAACGCCCGTCAGATCGGTTTTTATTAAAAGCAAGGCTGTTCGATGGTTCTGCAATTATGATGGCAGAGAGAGCCTAATTGTTAGAAATCAGCATATACACAAGAAAATGCATGATAGGCTATGGCTAGGTAAAGCGTGAAGGTTAACGCTACATTAATTACCGGGAAAAAAAATCGCATGCCCCACTTGCGAAGTGTCTTTAGACACTTCTGGCGCTAATGAATGGCGAGGCAGTCGTGCCTATAATGCCAACCGACCAATTTGGCTTTACACAATATTTGACCATTAAAAAAGGAATATTAAGAACGTCCCCAGAGCTCACAGGCATAATTGCAGTATAATATGAAATTTGTAGGCTGTAGCTGCTGATATTAGAAAGAATAATGACGCTGCTTGTTTTTACAATCATGTCCGTTTTATCAGCGCAGCTCCTGTCTTTGTACCTGTAAAGCTTTTTGCTGAATTTCCAACAACAATTATTTATTCCGGCACTCCAATAAGGTATATCACATCGAAGTTTATAAAGTCTTTGCAACCTTTTGCAAGGAAGTTGGCCTCATTATACAGAAAACGCCTTTGGTTTATTGTGAGCAAGTTGTTTTTTAAGCGAAAAAGTGTGTCAATATAAATAAGGGAAACATTGTACATTGACCTATAATGACGGTGGTTAATAATGTCTTCCTCGAAAGTTCAGGTAAGTTCATCTTTAATCTACTCATCAATTTCACAAACCTATCTTTACTATGCTAGATGAAAATATATAAATAGCAATATGCACGTAACAATAAGAGTTGTGACAATTATTACATTTTGGTAGCATGAAATGACTTAGTAAGCAAAGTGCCTTTTGACTTGAGAATAATCTTTTGAGAATACTACTGTTGTATTTTTCTTTCAACAATAGTTTTTTAAAAAATGACAATTTAGAAGAAAAAAATATTTACTGAAGAACAAGGCTATATGTCAATGTTTTAAACAACGGTGGAAATCATGTACGTGTTTCTTTCAGGCCAATATAGAAGGTCACTAGTTCGAATTATGGACCGTTTTAATCCCAGATGTTATGTAGATTTAGAGAGGCGGTCACAAACGTAAACAATCACAATTGATTATCAAAATTAATTCTGTCAAGCATAACTAACAAAACCACAGTGTTATTACAAATATCGAAATAGAAAAAAAGAATTAGTTAAAAAATGTTCTTATTAAAAAAAAAAAACACTCAGACACAGTAACATTTAAGTTGAAGCATAAAGGAATAATGTATAGTTCGTAATATTATAATACCGAAATCTCGGCCTAGTATGCAAATATTCTTTTCAAAACATGCCATTACATGACATTTTCAGACTATTCTAGAAAGATCGAAAGACGTATAATTATCTAGGTATGATATCGATAATCGGAGCTTTAAAATATACGTCAGTCGGTATTAGCGCAATACCGAGATAGTTGCTTACAGTCCCTGACAACCGACAGCAACCTAGCAACGGGAGATTTAAATAAAAATCAACCCGCGCGCCCTTGACTTCAGCTGATATCTTGATCAGGGGATCAGACAGCCTTGGTGGGGGAAATTTGATTTTTATTACACCGGGATCAATATCAATTTAAGGTGTTTGTCACTTATCAGACTAATCAAAATCTCTTCCCCGTGATAAACACGTTTATACGTTTCCCTGCACAGAGGGTATTTGGAAAAACAATAGGTTTTTATTAATTCCTGTCTAGTGCATCGATATCTGATTTAATCTAGCAGACTGTTCACAAAAGTGAAATGTTTGCCAATAAACTCAAGAGCTACATTTATTATTTTGTTCGCTGTGAGCGAAACAATGAATTCTCTAAAAAGCGCTTGAAGTAATCGCTTTACTGACATATCATGATGCCAGTAAAGTATATAACTTATTCGATCGTAGTTAACATATTCGCACTTTTTGGTGCAGTCTATAATGATTTCATTACTTGAACCAAATCAACGCTAAATTTTTCCTTCCTCAGATTTGTGAATCGATGCATGGAGTCGCTGTTCACAAAATAAGAACAGGAATAAAAACGCTAATCCGACTTGGAGGTCTTAAAAAATAATACACGTAGCCAGCATTCCAATAGCTGTGAGTGTAGGTAAGAGTTTATGAAAATTTGTGTGCGCGCGCGCGTGTGTGTGTGTGCGTGTGTGAGTGTTGTGAGTGTGCGTGTGTAAAATTGTTGCACTTATATGTCAACGTAAATGTATGATTCTGCGTTAATCATCAAATTTTCAAACATAAAGTTATACATAAATCATTACCTAAAAGGTGAGACTTGGGAGGGGCCTATTGCCCCATGTCCCCTTTAATACCGGGCTTCGCCTTAAAGCGCTTGTGATCTTTCCACGGGATTAGCCTTTCTACCACGTCGTCTATATTTGCCTCAAGTCAAAGCAAGCATACATGTACACATCCCCATAAAAGGAGAACAGAAATGGAAAGAAAGCAAAGAAAGTCTTTGATTGTTACTTCATGCACGCAGAAATATGGCGCCTCCACGAAGGCGCCATTGTCAACCATGCAAGTGACACGATGTACATGCATTCAAAATGTAACAAAATGAGATGCACTTTCTTACTTTTCTAATGTTGTTTGATCGGTACAAAAGAGGGCCCTTCTTGGCTGTGAACATATTATTCTTGAGTATGTGTGGGCGTTTGTGTGCGGGAGCGTGGGTTAGTTTTAAAGACGTGTAACAATCAAAAGCGAGTATTTAAGTCTGGGTACCAAAGTCACCATCTAAAAGACGGGTCTAGAACTGGAATCTGGGCCCCTTTGGAGAAACTGACCAGAGAGCCAACCACTAAACCAACTAATCAACTAATATCTGAATGCTGGTGTTGTTTTAATCTTATCGGCGTTTATCATTCAATGTAAAATATTTAAAATCATTTATCAGGTAGGATAGCTGAAATTACTTAGTTTTTTCATTTGCTATATAAAAACCACTGAATTATCTATACTTGGTCTGTGTCAACACTATCATGCTAATACATTCATCCTCACACCTACTCCTTTTAACAGACTAACGACGATATGAGGGGTAAATTTTCAACATTAAACTGAATATTGATTGGGGTGATCTTGGGAAAAGATATCCAAATTTCACCCTAAAACAAAAGAAAAAATTAACAGGTACACAATGGTACAGTTTCGCGCCAGAAGGAAGATACAAATTATATAGGTGCGTTAGCAAGATCGAGAATACTGATGTTTTACCTTGATTACGACACGTTTTAGGTGGAATTTCCTATCATTGGTTTCAGTGATTCATATTGTAATTCATACTCCTTGCAAAATCCTATAACTTTCTTCTACCTGATCTATGAAAATTATAAATAAAAAAAGCACTGCATTATTGTTAATAATCATAAGTGTTTTTATTATTGCAGGTATTCTTGTGAATTATTTCACTTGTCAGACAATTTTGTTATGAACATGATTAATGCTGTCTTCTCTTGTCTCTAATACCATACCGGGGAAGGGCAAAACTTGTTTTTAAAAATTGACAATGAAATTAATTAACATTAACCTGAATTAGCATTGTCTTTTACATTCCTATAAGCTCTGAAAATATATATTTTATTGGTAACAATTATTAACCTTGGCAAAATGTTGGCATTGACTAAAATTCTCATACATCCTCACTGCCTGATCTACGCATTTTAAGAGAATGTATAATATCCAATAAGCTTTTTCAACGCGCACTCGGTAATTTGAGCTACAATTCAAAGAGGGTTGTGCATAGGTGAGCGGTTGGGAAGGCCGCCAGTGTGTATACTAGTGTCATACTCAGCGTTTATCATCGACGAAATGTTCCGAAGCAATGAAGGGATTTCATACTTGATTAGGCCTGGGGTTGAGTCATCAGATTCATCAAGAAAACCCAATCTATATATATACACATGCAGCTCGGGAACGGGAACATGCAAACTTATACATACACGTATAGGCCTAATACATGATCTTGATAGAAGGAGATGAAAATGAGAAATGAAAGAGATGGGATTAGACTAAGAGTGATGAATGGATACGAGTCGGAAATGAGAGAGAAGGAAGAAGGAGGACTATGTAGGCATGCCACCAGTCTTATAGGTTAACCCAGTTTACATGACCTCTCAATACATAAAATAGCCTCAAGTTGCGCCTATAAAATAAAAAATATTGGAATATTCGAAATGAAGTTACAATACCTGACAGCAGTCTAGGATATTTTATCTATTATTCATTGAAAGAGAATAAGTGAGCAATAAATCGAGGGAAGTTTGGAACAGAGAAGGAACAGATGAGAAACAGATGAGAAAAAGGGAGGTAAAGAGGACATAGAGCGTAATAGGTAGAGAGAGAGAGAGAGAGAGAGAGAGACATGCGGGAGATGGAAGGAGAAATAACGAGAGAAAGAGATAGAGAGAAGAGACGGAGAGACATTGACAGTGAGACAATGAAATACAATGAAATTATAAAAAAAAAAATTAAAGGGCATCCAAAAAAATAATAGAGACGAAAAGATGTAATGACACGGAAGGATCAATATAGCTTGCATAATGTCCTTTTCCACGCACATCAATTGCATTGATCCCTGCTTTCTCCCCCCCCCCCCCCCTGTTTGTGTGTGTGTGTGTGTGTGTGTGGTGTGTGTGTGCGCGCGCGCGTGTGTGTGTGTGTATATATATTTGTTCTCCACTTGATAAAGGAAGAGGCTTTCGATTTGTGGATCTGTAAATAAACTGTTGTTGAAACTTAACGTGATATTTGTCCGGATTTTGTTCTTTATTTATTCCAGCACGTGGAACTATATCACAACATACAGAGAGGGGGGGGGGGGGGGGGGGGGGGGAAGAAAGTAGGGATCAATGCAATTCATGTGCGTGGAAAAGGACATGAGTTTAAGAAACAGTTCAACAAAGCGCAAACATTATCTTTGCTAATGAATTAATGGATGGAAAATGAAACGGGACGAGATGGGGGTATTGTGCATGAATCGAGAGCAAGGACATGGCCAAATGGAGGTTGTGTATATTAAATGTGGTACTTAACAATCAAACAGAGAATAATAAAAGTCAGATACTGCACAAGGATAGAATGGGATAACCGGAAAAGGCTTCAGCATATTTTCATATCTTAAAGGTAAGGTTTAATATTGGTCATGGGATTACAGTGTAAAAGAAACAGTCTAAAAGTTATTTCGAAATGGTTCATTTTGAAGTACTTAGGAATAAACTGTAAGGTTTGGAATCATCAAAATGATACGAAATTGACTCAGTCTAGCTGAAAATTAATGTACACTGAAAAGCGCTGCACACAGATTTGGATATATGGGACTACAATAATGTAGCATCTAATCCAAAGCTTTAATTTGCAAGTCATATTTAAAATACGAGGGCATTTTCAGAGCAACATTTTCCATGTGAAATTATTTTTTATGACATTATTTCTACATATAGAATCATATTATAAAAATATGAAACCTCACAAATGATTTTTCAATTTTTAAAACAAGTAACAATCTCTTTAATACCAATATGACATTTGTGACATAATTGGTATTGATATGACATAAAGAATATTAAATCATGACAGCTAACATAACAATCAAGTGGTCGAAATAAAACGAAAGATTAAAAAGGAACAAAACTCAAACAAATTGCTAAGCAAAAAAATTATATTCGATAAAATGGGTATTCAGGAATGACATGAAAGAGATTTTCCACCTCAATGGTTTGAATAAAGCTATAATCGTGATACGCCTAAATTCATAATGAGGGATGAACGCCGTCTCGAAAATAACATCTAGACATGCCTGAACTAGGACATTTTGAAAGAACACGAGATTTAACTTATTATCTATACATTTTGGCATGCATTTAAAAATTACTTTGACATGTAATAATTTCATAGCTATCTAACATCATGTACATGTATGTCAATAATCATGATAATGTATGGCATTTGTCTCTTTACCTATTGAATATTGCCATTTTCTCAACATGTAAATTGCGTGATTTGAAAACACACATCTCCCACGTAAACTCACGCAGATGTTTAAGAATCTTTTCTGTTTGGAAACTGAGAGTTTGTACCTTTTTTTGCTGCCGATTCAATCAAAGTCACTATAAATCGTTGCGAATGCATGATTTGTATTTTCACTGATTAATTTTGTTGATATAAATGAATTTTAAATGTGAAATCTGAACTGTCAACAATATTTGGTGATAGGGGATGTCTGGAATATAGTCATTTACACTAGTGTTCAGCTATAATAGGCCGTCAGCGCCGACTGAGGTAAGTTGCGAAATAGAGTAAACTAGGAAAAAAATAATTTGTAAGCATCATGGATGCTGTATCAGATCCGAAAGCCGTAAAAGGGCCTCAGTCTGTAGGCGGAAAAGAACGAAAATAAATTAATGTTGTTCAAAGCTCTATTACAGGAAACACCTACGATCCAAGGTCGAACGCAGATTCTTCGAATTCCGAGGGAATTCGATTATGATGATACAATTTGATCATAATATGGTATTTCTGAATTCAATCATTGGTACTAGGAATAAAGCAAAAGATTAAACGGAGAAAAATTTGATGAAAAAGAGATTCCTGTCATGTTCGGGAGATTAAATACAACTCGATATCCAAATTGATTTCGATAATCGTCATGATATCCATAATACTGTAGCAAGTGATTATGAGTTTTTCAGAGAAAAGCACTCCCTAATGGATTATATATGATACTTTTTTTATCAATCTTGTTTAACACTTCTACACTTTCCATTAAGTTTGATACAATCATTGTTTCCCGAGAAAGAGTGCGCGAGCCTGCCAAAATTTATGATTGCTGTTGAAGGACAACCAAAACATTTTAACTTTATAATGATGGATTAATGGGTATTACATCCTTGTTATTATACATTCTACTATATATTTCAAAGTCAGAACAATGTCAAAGTTTATTCGACAAATTGTACGAACAAATCATGTTTTTCCTTTACACGATGTACTCCGTGATTCCAATATGCCATGAAAACAGGAAAGTGCGTTTTGCATGACTTTGGGTAGCCATTTCCAAGACCCTTTGTCTTATATTGAGCCTGGGAAGACGTAGGAAGACAGGGGGAAACAGGTGAATACCGATGAATCAAAGATGTTTACACTTTCGGTAATAGTAAGCTAATCAAATATCATGGAGTGCAATGCGATACAAAATGTTCAGTACAACTTATTGCATACCCTATATGATAGGTAACTGATGACAAAAAACACAACAGAAACAAAATGATATGGAAAAGATGATTAAGTACAATTTGGATAATGTTACTTTTATTCCGATGTCAAACACGTAAAATTTCTCTCAAATTGTCTGGTTATTAATATACCAGCCCCTGACTGACTCCGACTCTGACTTTCCGGCTGTGTAACTACCTACCAATTGATGCTAATTTAGGCTTTACACGCGATTGAGTCAAGTCGTTGAATGTTGGCCCTTCCAATGTAATACGGTTTTCAATTAGCTAGACTGTCTGCCTGCTGTCTGATACTATGCCTATGCGATTAATTAGTTAGGAAAGAAGGAGTTTGATTAAGTCTATGATGATATCATACTGGAAGTGTGAGTTGTCTCCGCCTCAAATACCGTTATGAGCCTAGGTAACGTGTCACTGACGTGTATCTGATTAGGCAAACTGTGTCAAGTGAATGGCGTATTGTTGAATAGTGCATTGTTTGGGTTAAAAGTACTGGGCGCCGTTTAAAGAAGTGTATCCATCATTATTCCTAATGAAAAGGGGCTTAAATGAAAAGGGGCTTAAAGTTGCTCATTTAAACGTTAGAAGTCTAAGAAATAAAACAGGTGATATAAACTGCTTTTTAAAGCGCTATCCATACGATTTGATGTCACTATCTGAAACCTGGTTAGATGAAAATATTGGAAGGAATGTCTGTTGTAATGATGGTTATAATCTGGTGAGGAAAGACAGAGACTTTTCAGGAGGAGGGGTTTGTTGTTATATTTCGAATAGTGTACCTTATATTAGGAGACAAGACTTAGAATGTACAAGTTTAGAATTACTCTGGATTGAAATTAAGCCCAGAAACGAGGCTAGTTTGTTTATTGGGATAGTGTATCGAAAACCAAATAGTTCTGTCTCTTTTTTCGAAGAACTTGAGGAAAATCTTGAACAAGTATTTTCGCTCTCAGATAGAATAATATTGCTGGGAGATTTGAATTGTAACATGCTTACAGTAAATTCTTTATCCAATAAGTTAATTGAAATAGGCGAATCCCTGGGATTTAAGCAGCTCATTAATAGGCCAACTCGGGTGACCCCTTTTAGTAAGACCCTAATTGATCTGATCTTCGCATCAAAAGCTTTGGGGGGACTGCAGTCAGGTGTGCAGTCTATTGGGTTCAGCGACCATTCTCTGGTATATGTTGTAACAAAATTAAAGACTCCAAATTCGATGCCTCAAATATCGCGTTTTCGATCTTTTCAATTTTTCAACGAAACTGCATTTCTCAATGATATTGGTTCTATTGACTGGAATGAATTGTTTTTAAATGTTACTGATGTTGATATCATGTGGCAGAAGTTTAGAGATGTCTTTTTGAAACTTTCTGACAAACATGCACCTTATGCTTCAGTGCGTAAAAAACTTAAAGGGTCTCCATGGATAAATTCAGCTTATAAAGAATTAGCAAAGAGATAAAGATTATTATAAACGTCAGTATGATAAGATTAAACTAGATAACACTGTTAATGAAAATAATACTGCTGCCTTGTGGGAGAAATATATTTCCTTGAGAAATAAAGCAAATATTCTAAATAAAAAGTTTAAAAAAAGGCTTATTGTCGTAATAAAATAGAGGAATGCAATGACATGAAAGAAACATGGAATATTGTAAAAGGGTTTTTACCAGATAATAAATGTAACCCATCTTCAAATTTAGTAATTAATGGTGAAATTGTATCCGATCCTTTAAAAATAGCAACGGAGTTTAACACAATGTTCAGTAAAGTATCTGAATCTATTCACGGAGCAAGAGACCCTGGTGAAGTAAAAGACAATGGTGATAATGCTATTAAAAGACTTAGTAAAGTACACTCACATTTCGTTTTTGAAAAGATCACCTTTGAATTTGTTAAAAAAGAATTACATAGCCTTGATTGTTCGAAATATGTAGGTCTTGATGACCTCCACCCAAGATTATTGAAACTTAGTGCTCAATTGGTTGCCATTCCTATTGTTCGTATTTTCAATCAATCAATACAATCTGGGCGTCTCCCCTATGATTTTAAGATGGCTAAAGTTGTCCCTATTCCCAAAACAAAAACAAGTCACGAACTAAGCAACTTTCGTCCTATCTCCCTTCTATCAATTGTTTCCAAAGTGTTGGAAAGAGCAGTACATTCTCAATTGATGGCATACCTTAATAAAGAAGAATTAATGAGTGATCGGCAGTCTGGTTTTAGGAGTAAACATTCCACCTCAACATGTTTAACTGAGATTTGTGAGATGCTGTACGATAACCTTGATAAAGGTCGATTTATTGGTGCTGTTTTCTTAGACCTGAGAAAGGCGTTCGATATTATTCCCCATGATCTTCTTATAAAGAAACTAAGTTATTTTGGCATAGATGGTATAGAATTATCATGGTTTGAATCTTACTTGTTAGGAAGAAAGCAATGTGTGTCATACAAAGGTATGAAAAGCGATTTTCTCCCAGTCATTTCAGGGGTACCACAGGGTTCAATATTGGGCCCGCTATTATTCTGTATGTACATTAATGATATATGTAATTTACCTTTTCATTCTAATACTAAAATTTCTTTGTATGCAGACGACACGTCCGTTTTCTCCTCAGGGTATGGAGTACAGGCAGTCCAAACCCAGTTACAAAATGACGTACATGTTTTATGTAAATGGTTAAATGAAAATGGATTGGTTGTTAACACAGACAAAACTAAAGTAATGTTATTTTCAGGTCGAAGAAAGAAGAATCCAGTCAAATGACAGATCAGAATGCATGATAAACTGGTAGAAAATGTAACTAAGTTTAAATATCTTGGTGTTATTGTAAACCAGAACTTAGATTGGTCGTCCCAGGTTAATGATGTTGTCAAAAAGATTATGAACTCCCTTATATGTATGCGAAGGATTAAGCATTGCTTGACAAAACGTGTACTTAAACATTTATATTTTTTCCTAATTCTTCCTCATATCGATTATTGTTCCACTGTTTGGGGATCACTGACAAAGAAAAATTTAATGAGATTACAGAGGTGTCAAAACAAATATTGCCGTTTAGTATTAGATGCAGATTATTATACGCCAGTGCAAATTATGCTTGGTTCTTTAAAATTACAATCTGTCAAACATAGATTGGAATATAATTACCATGTACTTATGTATAAAATTTTGAATGGTCTTGCTCCCGGTTATTTAAGACAATTTATACCCCAGAGAGCTAATCCATATCCTACAAGATTAGTCACAATGCACCAATTGTATCTAGCCAAACCCAGAACCGAGTATAAAAAGCAGTCTTTTTCATACATAGCAGCAAAACTATTCAACTCTCTACCTGTACTTACCAAATGCTCCGCCTCACTACCCCTTTTTAAACGTAATGTTCGCGACATCCAAATGGTTAATTGATTTCCTTTTCTGTGCAAGTTGGATACATGTATTTTTTTTCCTTACCCCCCCCCCCTCTCTCTCCCTTTCTCTTTCCCTTTCTCTTTTTACATAAATTTCTCATTTTCATGAAATGTATTATTGTATGATTTTATATGTTTGTAATGTATGCTATTTGTATTATATGTATTTTGTTACAGCAGGGCTCCCTTGGAAAGCAGGCCTTGCGGCTTGAATGGGACTACCCTGCTTTTTATAAAGAAGACATTAAATATAAAAAAATAAAATAAAATTATTAATATACTTATTTGTGTAATTCTGATAATTATACAGGATGGCTCATTTCACCTTTATAAGTGGTCTTCCATGATGTCGTGTTTACAGCACACATACAGATTTTAACACATAAAAAAAGACAAGGCATCAACGAATCACATACATGTATATATATATAAATTTATATATATGTATATATGTATGTATATATAAGTGTAAGGAAATAACATATACAACAGCTTTCGTGGAAATATTCACAATTATAAAAAAATGAAAATGAGAAAATAATGGTTGCGTAGCTTAAAGGAGAATGAAACCCTGGGGAAATATCAATTTTAATGAAAAGAGAGGATAGAGAGAAGCAATTTTTAAAAAGTTCTATCAAAATGGGTTACGAAATGAAAAAGTTATGAAAGTTTGAAAAGTCTCAATTTACTTTCTATGACGATCCTCAAATTGGAAATGTTGCTTAAAAATGGTAGGTTTAGTAGTATAACTCTCAATATGTTTTGTACAGAAAATTTCATATTTTCTCCATTTTCTCTAAAGATGCTGCTTGTCTTTTTAAGAACTCAACATAATTATGTTGTGTCAAATACATTTTCCCATGATATATCTTGAGCTAAGAAGGAGACAAGCTGCACCTAGAGAGATAATGGGGAAAATATGAAATTTTGTGTACAAAACATATGGAGAGTTGTATTACTAAACCTGTCACTTTAAAGCAACATTGCCAATTTGAGAATCGCCATAGAAAGTAAATTGAGACTTTTCAAACTTTCATAACTTTCTCATTTCGTAACCGATTTTGATGGAACGTTTTAAAAATTGCTTCTCTCTATCCTCTCTTTTCATTAAGATTGATTTTCCCCAGGGTTTCATTCTCCTTTAAGTAAAAGTTCCCCAGAGATGTCCTCCCTTTTTGAAATTTTTGCAAAAATTGAAAAAAATGTCTCCGCCTGGAATCGAACTCGGGTCACTGGATTAACGCCAATGCCTTAACCGCTAGACCACCGAGACGGGCCAGCTGTTTCGGCGACACCAGATTCAATTGAACGACAGACTGACAAATCTTTAACCCCATTAATAATTATTTCCTTTGTGGGGGAGGTGGGTTTTGAACAAGGACAAGCCGCATGCATCATATATATATATTCATATGTGTGTGTGTGTGTGTGTGTGTGTGTGTGTGTGCGTGTGTGTGTGTGTGTGTGTGTATGGTATACATGACATATCAGTATAAAATCATGATAGTTGCAGTTTTTGCATTTCCATATCTTTACAAAAAATCTTAGTTCGTCATCCTGAGTGTCTAAGAGTTGCCAGCAGCAAAGGGACAAATAATTGGTGTGTGTGTGTGTGTGTGTGTGTGTGTATGTGTGTGTGAGAGAGAGAGGGGGGGGGCGGAGAGGGGGAATAAGGGAGAGGGAAGCAGGAGAAATAGAAAGAAGAGATGCCTTATAGATGGAGAAGAGCAAGTGTGTGTGTGAGTGTGTGTGTTTGTGTTAGGGGGTGTTTCTGTATATGAATACAAGCCGCAAGTCAATTTTCATATGCTTCATCTTCCTTTCTTTTGCCACTCTCTTCTACAACTTACCTCGTCCTTGGCACCATAAATCATTCTCGATAGTGCTTGCACAGAACAGTACACCAAACATTTGTTTTATACATGCATCATTAAACGACACAACATATTCATCCAAAGAAAGAAACATGGTAGGTTTATATCTACTTTAGATTCTAGATCTTTGCCCAAGAAACATGCCGTCTCCTAATATAATTAGATATTTGTCTTCTCCTGTCTTATATTAATCCTAATCGCAATTAAAAGTGCTTTAAGCGTCAAGCAAATTGTAGAAAATGCCTAATTTGAAGAAACAACAACAGACATGTAATTTGGTTTAATATCATAGATTCAGAAGAAACGAAATCGTATTCTTTTGTGATTCTCATTACCACTTTATCAAAGCTTTGCTCATTAGGATTTTTCCTTTATGATTAAATGATATAAATACTGGAAGGTAATTTATTCATTTTCATGATGTATTAATTTCAACAAACTGTTAATTTTCTTATATAAATTTACTTTTACTGATAACAGGAAAAAAACATAAAGAGAAATTATATACATGTACCAAAATCAAATCAAGTATCCTACAGTAATATCGCTAAGATCAAAGATAAAAATTGTTAATTCTCAGGAAAATCTTTGTGAAACGACCCTGTATTAAACACTACTGAAATAAAACTGAAGAGAAATAGCTACTTACACGTGGCCATCGAATTCGGAAGACTTCTTGTACATGATTTTAATTTCTTTCTGAAAGACAAACATATAGGGAAATGGTTAAGTATCAAAGTCAGGAAATGGCATTATTTATATTTAAAGATCTTAAAGGGTACCAATCACCAAAAAATATTTTACTCTGCATGTTAGAGGTTCCGTGTCATTCTACTATATTCCAAATATGGGCTTCGAATATCACTTCTATAAAGAGATATTACAAGTTTAATTATACTCTCTATAAGCATAAAAGCGACTCGCGAGTAGACTACTCAACGCATCCGTACGCGCTCGCCAAGATAAGGGCTCGTGCGGAACCCAACTCGGAGGTTCGGTTCCGCGCGAGCACCTTCATGTAATCTTTTATTTCCTTCATACTCATGAACTGTTGACCTATAGAATTTCAGACAAAGTTCTTTGAGGTTAATTTTATACTTCCTAGGGGTATACAAATTCTTTTTTCAGGTGGTTGGTACACTTTAAAAGATGTTGGGATATGTTTAACGAAAATCACAAAGTTTCTTAAAATGAAATAACGGTTGAAATTATTAATTTTACATAGAGTACAAGAAGGATGTGCAACACAATACAGAACATTTATATTCGTGCTAATAACAGATTCCATATGAAATTTTTAGAAATCAAGATACCCACGTAATATATTTTTGCGAACGTTTTTAACAAAGGATTAAATGAACACCAAAATGCGACAGTTTCACAGAGGATTTCAGAAAGAAACAGTTGAAAACAACAACAGCGGCAATACTTTGTGAATTGCTTTGTGAATAGCAAAGAAAAAATAATAATTTGTGAATTCTACAGCCAAACAAACTTTTGGGATAAAGATAAGGAGTTGAAATCAAAGTGCACATTTCACCGACAGAGAATATGGATAAAATGTAAAGGAGTCAGGCAAATAGAGAAACAAATTTGAAATATATTCTCATAGTTGTTCGGAAGCAGTGATATCTTGCCTCTGTAAAACCAGAACATAATTATCCCAAAGTATTTTGACTATATTTTTGTCCAATCGACCATAAAGGTACTGAAATGTATTTCGTAAAAAACAACAAACTTTTGGGATAAAGATAAGGAGATGAAATTAAAGTGCACATTTTCACCGACAGAGAATATGAATAAAATGTAAAGGAATCAGGCAAATAGAGAAAGAAATTTGAAATATATTCTCATAGTTGTTCGGAAGCAGTGATATCTTGCCTCTGTAAAACTAGAACATATTCCAAAGTATTTTGACTATATTTTTGTCCAGTCGACCATAACGGTATTAAAATGTATTTCGTAAATACAACAAAAAGAGTGTGAGAACTGCGGGCTCAGTTCTTTGAATTTTTGGAAGATGCAAAATATCTTTGCTTTCATTTTTCAAAATTTCATACAAGACATCCAAAGTAAAAGGAAATACAAGAAAAAATACTATTACGCCACGATAAAACAAAGTCAAAGTAGGATAGATAAAGTCACACTTTGGTGCCATACATGTTCATATAACCATGCAACACACAGCGGATGAGGAATTCTAGAAAAAAAATCATACCTTAAAATCCTCAAATGAGATTTCCTCCTTGGGTGATGAATTCGTATAAAAAATAAACAAAATAATTTGTATGAACTGCGAAGTCTTATTACACATATTCGCAGACACGTCGAATAATGAGAATTGCCTGGATTCATAATTGTTTGTCATTCAAGTACTGCGAGTAAAAAATCTTTCACAGCCACTGCATTTTCTTTTTACAAATACTGTAGGGTAATGACGGTTCGATAAGCAAATGTAAACTTTTATAGCACATGCCAAAGCCTCACATACATAATAGATATAATGTCGTCGTTGCCGTAAGTACAATTCAGTAAACAAGAGTATTAACTTTTTTTTTGCGTATATTGATTACTTATACAAACTACGTGGTCACAATGTGAACATACCGCAATCCCATTATATACATGTGGTACTAATACAAAACTCCCAAGCAAGTCAACCACTATTATGTCAAAAATATTACATATAAAAACACATCAACTACATAAATGTAAGTTTTTTATTTGTATTCATCGCAATATTGTCAAAGATAATAAGACCTTTATAAAAATCACTGCTTGCTGTCCGGAACAAAATTTGTCCCGTTATCTAATTCGCATTAAATTTGACATCCTGTCTTTTTTTAAAATTTAGATAGGGAAAATCAATATGAAGTAAAATTGAAAATTGAAAATTTGAAAATAATTACTATAGTCTCATTGGTCCAATTCTCGTTTTCCAATATTTTGTAGCTCCGGCTAAACCTTTACGCAGTAAATTTGGAAGTGCCTTTTCGAAGTTTTCTTCATCCAAAAGATGAAAAAGGATCATACTATATCCTACATTCTTTCACTCTCTCATAATTGTGACACTTATCATTTCAACAAATAAGTAGTGCCCTTGCGTTGAAAATGTAAAAAGAGTATTCGCGATCTCCACTAAGCGGTCCCTCTGATTCCCTCTCTCCCTGTGACATGTATTATTTCTCTCTGATCAGTTATCATATAAACTATCCACACAACATAACTTCCATCTTCATGTTATCATTACTATTGAACAATGTACAATGCATACAAATTACAACATGTACATTTTTTTTTTTAATTGTGCACACTTTACTTCAATGTAATCTGACACCATGGTATTAAAGATAAAGTAGAGTTCTGGTCATGAGATTACATTGTGAAAGAAACTGTCTCAAAGCCATTGGGAAAGGCTGATTATATAGTACATAAGAATTGGTGTATGCTGTAAGGCTTTGGAATCACCAAAATGAGAAGAATTGACTCAATCCTGCTGAGAGTCACCTCACTGCACACAAAAATGGGTATTTAGAACTACACAGCAATGTTTGGCCCGAACATTTCAGTCGTCTCTTGTCGTATTTTGAATGTGAGGGCATTTGAAGAGCAATCCTTTCAAGGGACTATCTTCTATGATAGTCTTCCAAAACTAACATAATAAGAATGAAAAAGCCCACAAATTATCTTTTACCTTTCCCAGAACTCAACCTTCCCTTTAATACATGGATCGACGATCAGTCACGAAGATGGCTGATGCTACCTTTAAAGTTGTGTCTTTTATAGGTCATGGCTGTTAATGTACATGTCACTAATCGCTCCCAACGAACTGCGGTTGCTCCCTTGATCTACAGTTAATCATCCCTCAAGGTTTGCCCAAGCATTTATTACTGTGGGGGCGGGGGTTTGGAATTATGTCTAAAACGATCGTAAAGACTTTTTAAAAAAATCAACCTAAGGCAATCTCAGCAGCCCTGCGTGTCACCTTTGGAAATGTGCAAACATTATGATGATATATTGCACAATCCGAACATGATCTTTATAGGCAATATAAGCGGCGATTGAAATCGCACATGAGTTGATTTCTCGAAAGTCTTTGCGACTGTGTTGTCTGTTAAATTTATAAGTGGACATCCACAAACTGTATTTCATTGCTGCCTCTCCTTAAAAACTGGTAAATGCTTAAGTTATTAATGGTATATCTTAGAAAAAAACAAACACGCGCCACAACCAAGGATTGTAACACACCCACAAGCATGACAAGAACGCGACAACTTGAGTTTCTAAACCTCTTTCTGAAACTTTTAGCTATAACGATTCAGACGAACAATTTGTTTCTTCACAGCGCCATTGCTTAAAAATGAAAATGTCATGAAAAGAAACTGACAAACGATTTTAAGTATAGCAACAGGTTTGTTTTACATGTAAATGTTAACCAATGATAAGTTCGTCTTAGGAATTTCTGGCTACATGGCTCTGCATTCCTTTGATCATTTTGATCTATTTTTTTCCTTCGGAAAAGGGTTTCATACAACAAGCAAGCATGATCTTTAATAATAAAGGCTACAGAACAAGAACCTAAAAGGTTGTCATCGAGCGAGCAGAAGCGATGTTCTGTGGAAACTATCTAGCATCATAGAATAAAGGAACGCAGCTCACAATAATATTATGGTAACATTCAATATCATAAAGATCAAACCCTAAAAAGATGGATTTGTTTGTAATCAATCTAAGAAAAAAGGCCGATCCATTTATTTATAAGTTTATTGTGTGTGTGTGTGCGTGTGTGTGTGTAATGATCGACGACAGAACTGACTCATTATATATTTGGAATCAGCCATCTCGTGATCTAACGCCTACTCCACCTAAACATATATCGAATTTTTTTGTGTAAATCCAATTTTTTTTTAAAATTCCATTTCCTGAAAATCTTAGATATAGGTTTGGGTTGAGTGGTTCAGTAGAGGGGTGGATGCCTTTTGATCTCTGACTTGTTCAAACTATCTCCCATAAAAAAAGAACGATCTGTTCAAAATGATCTTTGATTGATAAAAAAAAAAGAGCGACCTTTTGGGAGTTCGATCTATATGGTATTAAATTCAATCTTGATGTTAGATCTCCTTGGCAACGGAAATTTCCTCTACCGCTTTTCACTTCACAGTCAACCAGACGTTAAGAAGCAGAAAGTCACGCTATTGGCGCAGAGTTCCAGAAATCTCGCTTCACTTAGGCGATGATGGATAGAATACTTCAAAGGTAATATGTTTCTTAAGATCTTCGTTTGTTTATGATTATGGTAGTGGTTATTTTAGACTGTTCTTAGAGTAAATATGATACAAAATAAGATCTCTGAGATGTAAATGCTTTGGGATTGTCATGACTTAGTTGTTTGATATTCGCCGCAGATAATCTTGAACATGTATGTATACGGGGTATAATATTATTCCATCGTTTAATCAAATTGCTATTCCTTGCGCTAATGATAGTAATCTAAGGGATAAAAATACAGAACCTGTGTTCAGTAACTTCAGTTTGAAATCTTTCCATATTTCCTCACTGTATTATGTAGGTTTCTGGCCAGATTGTATCCTTAATTTAAGTTTTCATATTCAATCGTGAACAGAAATATTTGAGCAAACTTTATATACCTAATGAGGACATCGAATGTTTCAGATACTACGGATACATAAAAAAAAATCATTATATATTTTTATAAACTTTGAGAAAGATAATAACCGCTATCATTTTGAAATAGACAACAGCAAGGGAAAATGCCATAGCCTGGAAAACTATTTTTGTTGTTGTTTTAAACATTCTTTCTATTAACATACACATCCAAAGTACCCTATACATTAAGTTGACAGATTGGATCAAGTGAGACAACAGTATTGCTATGAAAACGGCTGTGGAAGCGGCTCTTTAGGAATGAAAACTGAAAGATGTATCACTTTTGTAACAGTTAGATAGCGCCAAGTGCGTTACAATTTGTCGAGTTAGCTGGGAATTGGCTCCATTTAACATTTGCCGTACATCGCAACAGCCTATAACAACCCTATTACTCACTATCTATTCCCACTTGATGGATGCACCGCCTCTGAGCCTCGAGGCAACATGATGAAACAATCATCGATCGATTATCTCCCATTTTCATGAATCCACAGTGGATTGGTTTTAACAGGCAGAAGGGACGCGACGACTGCTCCTGAATATTCATGAGTGTCTCGCCATTGTCTGAGACGGAGAACGTTCATTCCATCTGTCCACATCGAGTGACAAGAGGCTATCTCACGGAGATAGAGAAGAACTCTGTCCAGACATGAATTTACTTTCGTTTCACCAGGCCGTGCCACCTCTCTAAACAACACATTTTCTCTCAGCTACGTCGTCAACAGCTGCATCTAAATTTATAGAATCTGTTTAGAACAAAAGTGAGAAATTTCTCTCCAGAAATAATTTGAATTTTGACATAATGATTCCTCTGTCATACCATGAAGATAGAAAAAAAAACCTGTTTACGTTCGCCTTTCGAACCATTCCGTCCCTCTAATCATGAATATCTCTAAATCCTAACTCTAACCCATCACTATAAAATAAAAGAATTCTTCTCCAAAGGCTCAGTATAGCCGTCTCCAATAAAATATAATTTTCATCTCTCTATAACACCACATCTCAAATTTATAAAATTTTACACGACCAAAGCAAGAACTTTCGTATAAAAAGGACTTTATACTCTCCAATTTACTGTTAAAATACCGTGGATATTGAGATATTTTGCTCTTCATACCATATCACATGAGACAGCACTGTTCCAGAAATCGTTTTGAAAGAGAGGCGGAAAATCCGTCGTCTAGACACGTCCATGTTCTTGAGAAACAATTCCCCCGTTCAACTGGTCCTCCATTAGGCGAAGTTACCTTATGAATGCGAAATTTTCACTCCTTTTTTTGAGAAAGAGATTGTTTCATGAAGACTTCTTGTTATAACTGTGCTATAAGTCTTCTGACACAAGTACTTTTGAAGTGGCAGCAATAATATATTGCACGTCGCTCAGTGATACGAAAGTGGAGCGTTTGACGCTACTACGTCCATTAAGGCTGGACGGAAAACAGTTTCTACAGACGACTGTCCAACATTCACTTTTGCCATGCAGTTTTGTAAGTTGAGTAAGGAATATCAGTCGAAGGAGAAAAATATTACTTATTACAGTTTCAAGAAACTCCATATTCTGGGACTCTAAAAAAAAAAGGTGGTATAAAGCAATTGGAGAATGATATATGTCACTGTACAGAAGTGGACGCGTGAGATTAAAGATAAATATGTTGTCTTCAGTAGATGTCAACACAGGAGCTGACTCTGATGTACTCTGTGATAATGATGTACATAAACCATTTTAGTATAGCATATAGCTCTCTACTAATTTTAGATTTACATGTCAAAATAGAAAATACTGAGATAAGTTTTCGGTTAACGTTACAATTGTCTGGTAAGAGAGAATACAGGTAAGCCTATCTTTTACAATTCTATCAACGATAGATGCATTAGGCACAAATTACACTTATTTTTAAACAACTACATCACACCCCTCCCCCCTCCAGTCAATGTGTCTGGTGTAGAGTACCAATTTTTCAAGCAAAATGTTTCCCCTGTGTATTTTCAAACCTTAATTACGTAGGTAGGTTACAAAATTGGCTGTCAGTTTCTAAAAGTCAAGTACGTCTAATGCGGCTAAAACTGTAACATTCAGTCTCGTTAACCTTGGCCCAATACTGTCACTTAATACATTCATCATGTGGCACAACGACAGGGATACGACGTAATTTCTAAGAGAGTTGGGGTAGGCAGAGAGAGATAAAGACAGAGATGGATGTGGGTCACTAGCGAGAGAGATAGAGGGAGATAGAGAGCTGAAGCGTGATGGAGACACAGTACAAACATTATAACAATGCAGGTCAATGTTAAAAGTATGGAAAAAAAATTGAGGAGGTAAAAGGGAAGGTACATTGATGGTATAGTGCCGAAGGGACATAGGAAGAGAGACGGAAATGGGGTCGATAAAGATTGACAAGGAAGTTAAGATGACGACAGGTACAGAGTACAATCTATAGTTCAACGATGCTTACAAGACATTATTTCAAGTTGATAGGAGATGGAGAGAAACAGAAAGAGAGAACAAGAAATGAAGATAGCTCGACATGCGACAGAGAAAGGGGGAGAGAAACTCAGAGAGATGGAAATTCGTATTTACAGCTTAAAAACTATGTAATTATGTTGAACTTGAAAATTTTCATTTTAACAAATTAATGTGAAACGCACTCAGTCAGCTAAATTCATCATAACTAATATGTAAGATCAAAATCGAATTACAATCCTCAAAAATTATGGAGAGTTGTAAAATGGTTTAAAATACAAACAATGCCGACAGCTTTCTTTAAAACCAAGTTCACAAACCGGTTCTTGCGTACACCCGTATTCTAGACCATCGATGACATATCACCATGACATTACTGATCTATGAAGGTAAATGAAACATTAACATGAATTTTGTATGATGTTGATGTAAAGTAGGGACTGACATTATGGTCTAAACAGGGTCGTTTACAGAAATGATCGATGTAGATCGTCTCCGGCGCAGGTGATCTACGAGTTATCATTACCCGATGAGAGGAATTTGTCAGAAATAATGTAAAAATATTACATTTTCCACATTTATTGCTGATTGTCCCCAAAATATCGCCATTGATGAATGTAAACTATATACATATATGCTAGAATATCATATCAGAATATAAATTCGATAAGGGCATTACAATGTTGAGTGTAGCACCGACCTTGAAATAATGAATGGAGCTGGAGCTGTTGAGTGCTTTATAGAGTTGTTCTCATTGTATTCCGTGACATAACAAGTTCAATGTAATTAAAAGTAATAATGATCGTCAGCTTTGAAAGTACATATCGTCGATGGGCTGATAAAACCTCGTATCTCAAAAAAACTAAATTTTCAGGAGAGCGAAAAAACATTCTTATTTTAAAAAAATATGTGAATATTCTATGTTATTTGTACTAAATACTGTGTTTGATAATTAAATCAATATGAGGTGGTTGGAATGTGCAGTAGATGATTATGAAGCGGGTAAAATGAGTTACAAGGTTTTGGCACCAAAAAAAAAAAAAAAAATCATAAAAAAAGATACGAGGTTTTTGTACAAATGATGAATTTTGATATTTTATAAGGATATGCAACTCACCATGCTCTATTATGACTATTAAAAGATAAATTACACCTTACACTTCACATTCATGAACAAAAAGAGTAATTTTAACCTGCAAAAGGGTGATTTCACCCCAAAAATGAGATACAAGGTTTTATCCACCAAGCATACATGATGTTCATGGGCTGTTAAAACCTCGTATCTCACAAACCCTGAAAATTTTAGTAAAATGAAAAAAAAAAATCTTCATTTCAAGAAACCATGTGTGTAGGCAATTTCATTTGAACCTTAAACAATGTTTGTTAATAATTTGGATTATATGAAGTGGTTAAAATGCATTAAAATAATTTAGAAGGCAGGAAATGGAGTTACGAGGTTCGCGCACTAGACCAAAGTGGAATAAAAAGTTGAGATACAAGGTTTTTGAAGAGATATTTAAAAAATGTTTTTTTAAAGATATGCAACTCCTGGGGTTATCAGGAGATGAATTACACTTTAAACATCACATTTATTTAAAAAAATCATTTTCACAAAAATTTGAGATACGAGGTTTTATCAGCCCATCGACGATATGACAAACTGACGATTAAGTCTTTTCTCTCTTTTACCAAACTAGAGAGCCAATTACGTACCACTCAAAGCATTAAAAACATATAATCCTACCGTTCACAAACACCCGGGTCAAGAGAGACAATGTCGATAAAATGCCTTTTCTAAGGTTAAGGACTGGCACTCTCTATCGCTTCAATAAAAGTCAGAAAGATGAAACACCATATTGAAATAATTATTACTCCTTGTTTCTTTATTGCATTTCTGATATTCGCTACGAGTTTAGAAATAATATTGAGTTCATGTTATGGCATATATGGCGGCAAAACAGTTGTCATATAACCGAATGGCACTTACATTAAAGGGCAATACCTTTGCAAAAATTTGATTTGTATGAAAGCAGAAAATTCAGAGAAGCCATTTGGTGAAAGTTTGAACAAAATTGGACAAGCAATAAGAAAGTTGTGATTTTTGGAAAGTTGTAATCACTACACATATGGGAATTTCATATTGGCCGAATCGGTACGGTCACTGTGATGTAGCGGCGGTCAACTTTCACATTCGCTCCACCACACAAAATGACTAAAATGTTAATTTTTCCAAATGTATAACTCTGTATAGGATCATTTTCTCTTTGGAGGACCTATAAAAAGATGCAATCTACAATATATATTTGCGTACTGCCCCGAGGGAAAAGGCGCTCAAGAGAAAACTGGAATTTAATGATATTTTGATGTACGACAAATGGGGAAGTTGACATCACATTCACATTCCTGATTCTCTTATATTTCTCATTTCACACAAATCAGCTGTTACAAAGGTTGGATCGCCCTTTAAATCATCAAAACTGCAGACGACATTTAATATATATTTCGGTATTAGCAGAGTAATGGCCACTGAAATATGTGTCGTCCACACATGATAAGAGTTCTTCTATGTGCAAATGTTAGTCCTGCTTTTAATTTCAAGCAAGTTTCCATTAGTTTGCGTATACTTCGCTGGTCCAAATTATCTTGTGCATAATAGACAACTTCAAACCAATAACTTCAAGCCTGTTTCACTCGAACTAGAATTCCATTACATGTACCAGAACTAGAGATTAGTATTAAACATTCTACAATCTTTTGACACCGCTTTTCATTCATTCGCACATACTTAAAGCACGGCAGATATAGACCTATCACTTTATGATCACGAGATGAATTATTCACACAACATTTGGTAAATCCATTCCTCTGAGAGTTTCGTTCCCGTCTGGGACTGGTAATCTAAGAGGACGGGAAAAGCGTGCGAGACCTCGATTGATGGCAACTGGAAAACTCCTCAGCCACGAATGAGATGTAATTCGGATGGATCGCGTGGGAAGTCCCTTCGACTTCATTTGCCATTCGTCCGTATCAAGCCCATCTCGAGACCAACAATAGCTTGTTCACACGGCATTGACGCAGTTTTAAAATTTAAGTTAGCGAAACCTCGAAGTGTTAAACAACGACCTACTTACAACGAAGCGAGTTCACACGACACCGAAACAACGACGTTGTACATGATGTAACTATAATCTGGGGAAAACCTTGAAGTTCATTGCGTCCGCACGGCACATAACTACGAGTGAGGACCCCGCGGCTAGTAGTTATGGCGATAACCATAAGATCAATTGTGGCTTAAAACTTCAAGTAAAACTTCAAATGAACTTTAAGTTTCCGAAACAACGAGTGCATCCGCACTGTCCTTAAATACAAGATAACCTGTAAGTTCAAAAACAACGCGCCAAACTGTACGGCCTCTCGTGTGAACCTAGCTACTAGGGCTCTCATCGTCTCATCAAGGATCTAGCTGTCTCTCCACAAATGAAGTTAATCATTCTACTCTAGGATATCTGTTTCAGGAGTCCACGTTCCACTCAAGCAAACTGTTTGCACCTGATCAACACCAGAGACAATTAACTTTTTCACGTGTCCTCGAAATGTCTGAAGTATGTCTATTCAAGGAACAGGGGTACTTGTAATATTCTCTACACGAATAGGGTTTTCCCAAGCAGTTCAACATTCAATGGCAAAGTGTGAAACGACATTACTCAACTGCAAGAGAAAAAAGAACTATTTCAGCTACAATACCACTGAAGTTTTCACAGCTCACCTTTCTTTGTGAATCCATCTCTATTCATTGTGAAGGACAGCCTATTCCCCCCCCCCCACTTCTCCCTCCCCCTCTCTCTCTCTCTCTCTCTCTCTCTCTCTCTCTCCCTTTCTCTCTCCTCTTTCATTAAGTCTCATTTCTCTATTTCTCTCTCCCTTTCTCTCTCTTCTTCCATTAAGTCTCATTTCTCTATTTCTCTCTCCCTTTCTCTCTCTTCTTCCATTAAGTCTCATTTCTCTATTTCTCTCTCCCTTTCTCTCTCTTCTTTCATTAAGTCTCATTTCTCTATTTCTCTCTCCCTTTCTCTCTCTTCTTCCATTAAGTCTCATTTCTCTATTTCTCACTCATTCCCGATCTCGATCTGTCTCTCCCTCCTCCTCCCCCGTCTTTTCCCCTATCCTTCCTCTACCTCTCTTTCTGTCTGTCTGCCCATACAATGATACAAGAGCGTCATCAATTTACCTATTTGTCTTGAAATCAATGTTCCGTGTTACCCAGTAATCATGTTGTTACTCCTTCTCACCTCAAACCAAAACCAGGCGTCAAGAGCAAATCAAATGGCATTTGTCAAACCTGTGATGACGTCATTCTATCTGAGCTCTTTAGACTGCTCCCTCTTCATCTTACCTTCCTTCTACAATGCCCAAACATTTGTACGCGAAATTCGTCGTGTTTCATTCGTATAGAATTTCTGTCAATCTTTTGAGCATTTGTCAACACGTGTAAGAAAACAAAGGTGCATGAAAGAAACACGAGTCACATTCAAAGAGGGAGGATTGAGGGAGAGTGAGAGGGGGTGGGACGGTAAGAAATAGAGGAGAGAGAAAGAGGCAGAGAGAAAAAGGAGAGAGCGCAAGAGACAGAGAGATAGAAAGAAAGACAAGCCGTCTATCCATCATTGATGGAAGCAAGTGTTTCTCTGTTGAAATAAAAAATGAAATGAAGAGAGAAAGAGAGAGAGTGACTGTAAAACGCATTACACGATTAGGACTATAGCTTGTAGATTCAAATAGAGCGAGAGAGAGAGAAAATAAGAAAAAGGACAAGGGGAGCTTCGAAGAAGGGAATATCCAATCAGGAAAATAAAGTGCGAGAGAGATAAAGAGCGAAACCACTCTCAGACAATAAAATTGAAAGAGACAGAGAGGGGGAGTGGGGAGAGAGAAAATGAGACATATAGAAATAACCATTGGAGAGAAAGAAGAAGGAGATGAAAGAAAAAGATAAATAGAAAAGGAGAGTAATGTAGAAAGATGGGTAGCGAACCCGACGGGCATGATAATTAATAAAGCCACATCTACCACGCATCTCATATGATATTCTGGACACGGGTGTGAACATTCAGGGTCCTATTAATGTGCATTATTGATGCTCCGTACACAATCGGGATATTCAATCACGACTTTACATCCACTACAAACACATGTGTCAGCGAAGGATACAAAAGCATTGATTTCATTTGGGAAAAAAATCCTTACAAGACTGTTATTTCAAATGAAGAAATTATAAGTGTCGTCCTTGAAATTAATACTTTTAGAAATATACCATAAATGTGTAAAAACATGTATTATAGAGTAAGGGTGTTTGGATACTGATAGAATGGTGAAAGAATGAAAAATCAAACATGCGACAATGACCATATTCACTCCATCAAAGGATCCATCAAGAGTTATAGCTTCTTAATGATTAAAATCAATATTTTATTCATCTAACTTCAAATAAAGCAAAGTACCTTCCATAATCAAAAGATACACTTCGGCTTCGGAGCTCATGTCACTTTAATCATAAATCACGTTGTCATCATTTCCCTCTCTACGTCCTCAGAAAAAAAAACCCCAACATTTCTTAACCTTAGGGGGAGGGGCTGTACATCCAAAACTTTTCCACCAAATTAATGATCGATATCACTCCATCTTTTGTAGCAAACTTCGCTTTGTTCCACATTACCAACATTTATTCCAGAACGGAATAAGGAGCATTTCATCTTAGTTAAACAATGCACGTCGGAGCAGACGAGAACGTGAAAGCGATCACTGATCGGGTGTTTATGATCGTGGTAATCGAGAATGTTGTCTGCCTCGAGGCGATCCAAACATGCAAAATCGCGGTCAGCTCGGGTAGACGACCGACTTTCTTCATCTGCTCATGCGCAGACGAAAAGTTCAATGTTAACGTGAATGACAAATACAACGACTTAGTATAGCAGGGAAAATAAATCCTTTAAAGTTTTCCCCAATAAAAAAAGTGGGCCATGAAATTTCTCCTAAATTATTATGAATTTTCTTATTTCATCTCATCGTTTCTTTGCTGGTTTCTTAGCTATAGTATCGGAATATTCATAGAGATAAACGTTTAATAAGAGAAACCTATTGGTCACTTAAAATTACTTTAAAAAACAAATATCGTGGGAATTGAACAAAAACATGTAAGAATCATAATAGGCAGAATGTCATGTGGTATTTCATAAGTACGTTTATCAAGCGGACTATACCAAACAATATTATTCAATCTACAAAATTTCTAAATTTTCTACTGATATTATAAATATCAGTTCAAAATTGCCAACCTACTAACTGTAAAGCCTTAGATAAATTATGTGTCATGCATAAGTCAACCGTTTCATAAATGTTAGAATAGGGTCTTTAATCTAGACAGATGTTTATCATTGCGACGCAGATTGTTACTCAGTTCAGATATCTCTTTTCCAAGAAAAGGCTATAGCCTACATAATCTCCAACAAATCCCTTTATTTGTCATCTGGTCATTAAAGACTGAAAAGACATGGTTTTTAGGTAATGTCCTTTTCACTTTTAAAATGGTTGATGATTTCATTAATTTCATGTAATTGAAAAAATTCTTCCTGGGCTAAAAGCCGAAGAAAACTTTCAATGAAAATAGAATCTCCTCTGAAGTATAAGTATTTCAGAAAAACAAGCTCATCAAACACTGTCTTATTTGCTCATCGATCTACCACTTTCAGGAGAAAGCTTGAAAACGAGAACGTGACTCGTATTATTAACACACCGCAATATATATATTGGTGTGTTAATAACACGAGTCATGTGAGAAAAGAAAATGAGAGAATAATTGTGTGTGTGTGTGTGTGCGTGTGCGTGTATGTGTGTGCGCGTGTGTGTGCGTGTGTGTGTATATATAAATATATAGATATAATTCTTTGCGGAGATTACGCCCTTTTAAAAATAAGAAGGATTCTGAAATCCTTCTTATTTTTAAAAGGAGGTGTTCTGGGTATAATGAACCAACAATATTGGTATCAATTCCAATTCGTACTAGGGGAAATAATAGTTTAAATAATATTTGTAAAAGAAATTCTTACTTAAGTTTTTGTTAGGGATACCTGCCTGAACCAGAAGTAAGTCGAAATGAGAGGCCTTTTCTTAATCATCCACCAGAGTCAAATAGAGTTTGTGCCGAAATGACCGTGGCCCCTACTTTTGGAGAAAAGGAACATTAAAGAAAATCAAGTCCGGGGAAAAAATAATGTTCTTACCCCCACTAAGCTAGTATGCATTGGCGGTAATGTAATTATGATTTCTGGGGAAAACGGCCCCTCCCTTTCTCACATTGTTGAATACGCCCCTGTCCTGTAAAATACTAAATATCAAAAGTTCCTTCGGAATGTCGAACGTTATATTGTCTTAATACAGACAGACCGTGTATCAAAGAAGAAAATAACAAAAACTTGGTATGACATTCTGTGAATCTCATGTAGTTTGGTTTAGACAATTCTTGACACATTAATCAATAAAGTATTAAGATATGCTAGACGCATTGTTCTTCAAAAACAGTTCAACAACCTCAAAGAGTCATTATTTTGCCCCAAGCGAAAAAGGAAGGATTAGATTTTTGATATTTCAATTGTTTTCTAAGCATGGTTCTTTCCTCATAATTGCCGAAGAAAGGAAGAAAATGAGAACAATAAAGGTGATCATGAACTACAGCTCTCTCTCTCTCTCTCTCTCTCTCTCTCTCTCTCTCTCTCTTTCCTTTCTTTCTCCTCTCTCTTTCTCTCTCGCGGCTACGTCGGGAGAAGATCCGCTGTAGATTTATCCGGTTCAATGTTTAACATTAAGCTTCATTAATCCATCATTGAGCCCTTAACGCTTCAAGCAAAAACAGTTTCCTTTATGATCATGCGCTGGAGGAGAAAAAAAAAATCGCGGCAACATCGTGCAGTTAATTAGATTTTTTTATCCATTCACACGTATAGATTGATGGCTAAATCCTCATTACCGCCAACATGCAGGCTGAAAACCATGAATTTCTTTAAAACATAAGTAGCAGGCACTGCTGTTGTCTCATTTCCCTCTTTCCAGGTTAATTCCATTTAACAATCAAATTTAGCAAGATAAAATGTCACGTAGAGCAACCACAAGTTTGGCTTGACTCGGACGCATACATGGAATATGCAAACTGTTGGCAAAAAATATAGGGGGGGGGGGAAATTATGTGCAATAAATTCAATAACAGAAGACATGATTTTAGAGAAATCATCACATAATACATAATTCGAAATCTACAATCATCAAAAGAGATAACGTATAAGCTGATTGAAAGAAGGAAGTATTCTTTAAAACTACCACAGAAAGAGAATTATAAATAATTCGCTACCTACATGGGCGCTGAGCTAGATATTTAAGTTTATGGAATACAGCGGCAGTGCAGCATGTTGGCACATATTTTTTTAGTTCATTAAACCCGGATCATGATATTTCATTAAATTTAAAATACATCATCGTCTGCGACTTAAAGACCGGAGGCTACGTGCTGGGGAAAAGGCTAATGAACTGTAGCTCATTCTAAATAGGGTTCAAAGTCGGCGGTCAAAACTTTCTCCAGCTCATGAATTAAATCTCTCCAAGATCTCTCTCTCTCTCTCTCTCTCTCTCTCTCTCTCTCTCTAGTTTGGCTTCATCTCCTCTCTTTCAATTCCACGCTCTCCCATCTCCCCTCTCTTTCTTTCACTCTCCCTCATTCTTTTTGTGAAACAAGAAACATCAAATATTGAACATTCGGAATATTTTGCCCAAAGCAACCGAAGTAAGCCAGCTGCACCCTGAAAAATCATCACGCGAAATTCTCTGCACATGTGAAAAGAAATATTGATATAAATATTACCAAAATGAAACATGCGTCTCAAATACGTCCTCGAGCGATATAGACCGTCTCTAAACCGCTGTAAAAAGGGTTAATATTGCCTAAGTTTTCAAAATGTCTAATCCTAGTTTGATTTCAAAAAGCATTCCGTGTCAGAGAGAGAAAACTAGTGTGCCCCCCCAAAAAAAAGCAAAGCAAAACAAAACAAAAAAGAGGATTTTAGTGTAGTCGCACACTTTCTTAAACTTGCAGTCAAAAGCGGAGTACGAAACTGCTGATCAAATTAACGACTTTTGCAGCTATGATTCAAAGGCGATAACAACCCATAAAACCAGGTGTAAAAAGAAATTACAAAAACAAATTAGGCATTGCAAAATACAGTTGTTGCTTTTTATTTTCATTTTGATTCTTTGTCTCTGTGATTTGGTTTGAAATTTGGACTGTAAACCCAAACAAAGATGAATAATGTACATCAATGTTCGTTTTCTAAATTACCCTTTGTTTCGTTTGTTTTGTTCTTTTTCAAATTCATACGCAGTGGATTTCATGGAGCATGATCTCATCGTGTATTTTAATCGTACCGTAGATGACCTTTAAAAATAACATTTGATATGAATGTTCAAACATGAAAAATCTTAGTGATCGAGGTTTTGAATATTCATGAAGAATAAAGCCAACCGCACACTATACCATCGACCATGTCGACTGCGATCCGATTTTGGAAATAAATCGTAGCATTAAATATGGGCCTTTTAACAAATAAAATCTACCTGATTCGGGTTCTGAGCAATATACTAAAACATTCATTTTGGTACCCTGTCAGTCTTATACCCGGAATAAGGGTCAAAATAGTTTAACATCGTTGACAATCGTAGGACTGTTCTGACGTCACTACGACTCGGAGCCGATTTGGCCTTTCCTCCGACTAAAAATCTCGCAGTTGGCCGCATTTTCGATTTTACTATCTATATGACTATTTCAAACCTCAGCAAAGATATTTTATGTGTTTAAAATTAATGTTCATATCAAATGCTATTACATTTTTTCCGAAATCGGATCGCAGACCTGTCGTGTAATGTGCGGTGGGCTTGAGATAATAATTTCGAGGTATTGCAGTCCTCCTTGTAGGAGTAAATGTCAAACCGGCTCCGACTCGTAGTGACGTCATACCATTCGTGCGAATGTTTACGATTTGGCCTTTTCTCCGACAAGATGGCTTGTAATGCCCTAAATTTTCGATTTCTAGCTTTCATATCATTACTGAGAACCTCAAACTGGAAGATAATATTTATATTAATTTCCATATTTAATGCCATTGCGATGGCAGATGGATCGTACAGGGTGCGTTGGGCTTCACGTGACCCCCACACACAAATCGAGGGCGCAGACGACACCTTCCCTGTTCAAAATGTCAAGTTCCCGCGTGAAATCTTGTCCTTCTATTGTTTTGACATCTAAATGATGCCGCCCATTCAGAGCATCTCCGCTTACACGTGTGTCTGCCTACATCCAATACGTCATCATCCGATTGAGTCTGACATGTCTGCATAACACAATTACTCAATCGAGTAACACCGCGTCAAGTTAGATAAAACAATACGACGCGACTGACATATTGATTGCGTGTTCCCTGATTTCGGACCCCCCCCCCCCCCGTCTCTCTCTCTCTCTCTCTCTCTCTCTCTCTCTCTCTCTCTCTCTCCCCCCCCCCCCCCCCTCCGAATTCATTCGTGTTAGGGTTTTGTTCTATTTTAAGCGGGTGTTTCGGAAGAAAAAAAAGGTTCAACTCGACTCCCGCGAAGAAAACACATTTAATTTGGAGTGCTTCTACTACCTTTCATGAACATGATGAAAATAAAATGAATTAAATCAGGAGTATAGTTACTTGAGCTTATAATTAGTATCATGAATATTCTCCCCAGATCGCGGAAACAGAGTAGCTCCGCGTGCTCTAACCTATATATTTTGTCCTTCTGGGCCTTCGGGGTGGGGGGGGGGGTGGCTTCACCATGCTGGATATTCCACTGTAAGAGTATTCCTTTTCCTATTGCCTTTTTTTCTTATTATTGCTCATGTCTCTTTGATCAGATACATATTGTGAAAGATACTCAAGTCAGTATCCTACATTGGCCAACACTGGTCCAAACACTGTACCTAACACTAAGCCTATTAAATTTATTAACACACAATTTCAACCCTATCTCTGTATCTCTAAGAAAATAAATCTCGGATCAATTGTCGCCTGAGCATTTGTCTGAGCATGAAGATGAAGATACATCATTATTTGTTATAAATGTAGGCATACATAGTTATAATTACAACGCCAAAATCATTTCCAGGATGTACGTATAAAAGAGATACGGGCACATAATACTGGCGACGTCTTGCCATGTGCATATCTATGCCACCCTTTCCATTTATGTCGCCATTTTTATCAATATCTACGATTTGGTTTTATGTAATAATTGCTCTATCTCGATAAACATGAAGAAACATGTACTAAAGCCATAAGCATTCTTTCTTCTTCTTCTTTTTTTGGAAAATGTAAGTCAAGTTCATCTCCAAAAGTTATAAGGCGACGTTATAGTGGCGGCATCTTGTCATGTAACTATGCCAGTATAACCATTGCCACCAGACAACATCTAACTTCAACAATGAGGAACTATGAACTCGGCCCATGAAAAGTATGTCAGGTTGGAAGTGGTGGATCGATGTTGGCGGGTTCATTGTTTCACACGCCTTTTTGTGAGTGTGTGATAAAAAGTGGGTTGAGTTGATATCACCTTTCACGGCGAGTTCGATCGAGCTGCTCGCGCGGCGCGCCATCCGTCTGGGCCGCCCGCCATGCGCGGTCTCGTATCCCATCGTGTCTATGACATTGATCTTCATCTTGGCCAGACTTTAGCATCTCTAAAGAGAACATGCATGTCATATCATGCTGGGACACCGACCTTATACCATTCGAGGGGAGAGTGGGGAATTCCCCTCCCTTCATCTAACGAAAAAAATTATAACCCCAAAAGTGCGGCGATGACTAAAAAAAAAAAACCAAGGACGTACGTAGAAATAAGAAGGGATTTAATATTAAAAGGGATTTTCTTCAACTCAAATCCAGTGATATTTTAGTAAAGGTTTCTAAACCCGATGGAGGTATTCAAAGGATCCATTTAAGAAAGCAGTGCTATACGCCGGTAGTGCGCCCATCTTCTTGGTCCGAGTATACAACATTTACAGACATAAACTACAACGTGCATATAGTCTGGATAACGTCTGGTAAGAAAGCATAGAAAATACACTTTATGAACTACAGGAACTCTATCCATAAACGCCTGCCTAATAAGACGGTAGAAAATCAGAAAAACATTGACGAAATATTGGGGAATTGCTTTCATATATGAGCTATAAGTTTTCAAAGCAAAATCATATTTATGTGAAACCTATTCATTCGCACATCCGATTACGATATGAAAAGTAAAGAGGATATAGACATTTTTTGTAATATTGCCTCTTTCATCTTTCTTCCAATTCAGTGACTTTGGTAAACGGAGGAGGAGGAGGGAGGTAAATATAAGTAGTGGGGTGCCGGAGCAGGCTTGTGTAAGTTGTGTTCTAGCACGGGGGGGGGGGGGGGGGGGGGGGGGGGGGGGAGGGGGAGAAGATAAGCGGTTGGTTTCACGTCTGAAAAATGTTGACATTTGTAAGCCTTTCCTGCTATCTGAATCACTCACTTCTGTCCCCCCCCCCCAATTTTGTAGATTTTTTTCGGGGGGGGGGGGGGCGGTGGACTGCTAACGGATGAGCGAGAGCACCGCTGTGTCCGCCCAAACTGCCTGTGGTGTATACGCGAATGCAAGTCATCCATCTTTCTGTTTATATTGGATGTTCTCTGCTTAAACATTCCAAACATTCGGGCAATTCGACTGACAAAAGAACATAAACCGTGAATGATTCTAATTATTATGTCTTGGATCTTCTTTCTTCTCTCTCATATACTCAGTATTGGAGGTGGGCCTAATAATAAACACACTACATGCGAAAGAATGAAGCACAGATAAATGGGTGGAGAACGAAACTAAATTATACCGTCTGTATTTTCGAGATATCAAACACGAAATGTTGGAATTTCGTATGCCTATTAAAGGCATCAAGAATGTTTTCCTACATGTTATTGCAATTTCTTTTCAGATAAACAAACTTTGATGTAAACGTTGGAAAGATTATACGTAAATATGTGAACGAACCATGTTCAAGGTCGGGATACTTTCTGACTACGATTTTTCACTGATCTCGTTCATCGTCCAGTTAGTGAAGTTCATAGAAATAGGTTAAATATTCGAACTTCGTGTGTAAGATGACCCGTGTCTACGCATCCTTCAGACATGAATTCTTTAACATCTACTCAAGATGTTATTCATTGAGCATGCTTCGTCAGATTGGCGTAACCGGATCGCGGAACACCCATGGCAGCCGGTATTCAGTGTCATTCTCCTATTGTTTCACCGTTGTGTAACTCGCCCAGCTTGACTGCGCTCGCCGGCGTTGCAGACGAACGTCATAGGCGCAACGAAAGTCCTGACATTGCGCGCGCAGCGGTGCATGTCCATGCATCACGCGGTGTATGGTTGGAGGATATTTGAGAGCCTACTAAGAATCTCCTCAACTTTTAGCAGACAGATGTAGCAGTCTGCCTCGATCATGTTACAATCCACCCCTCTCAAACGTTTACATAATCTCGTCTGAGCTTCGGCACGGCAGGCGATCATTTGCGGCCGAGTCTGGCATTTGAACGAGCGCTAATTTTGCTGCCGTGGAGCGCAACAAGAGAGCGGCGCCCGTCAGCCGCGGAAAACCCGGAGAGTTGGCATGTCTACATAGACCATACGATGACCTCGCTACGTGCTCGACATCAAATTTTGAGGACTTCATCCTCTTAGTGGTTTTTGTCTCTTTTGATTTCATTAAGGAGCTTGTTCTTCTGAAGTGATGTGGTAAGATGACCCCATGATAACCATGTGCGAACAACAACACATGCGTTTCCATGCCGCCGGCGGATAATCACTTGTCAACCATTGTTCTCCTGTTGCGAGATGATTCAATTCCACATGTGCAAACAATACATTTGTCACGAACACGAATTCGTAAATCGAGTGACATCCACAGAATCAGCTTATCAAATTCGTGCAACTTACTCCTAAAAGTAAGAAGACGTTAACGAAAATTAATTAGGGGTCCAATGCAAGAGCCTTTAAAAATAGGAATTTCAAGAAGGCACTCTTACCTATATCGGATAGAAATATTCATCATTATGAAGAAGTTTGAAAATAAAATTGGGGAAAAAATTGATTTAGTTTTGTAAACCTCTTCACATGAACTTGAAAAGTGAAAATGAAAAGGGAGAAAAGGAAATAAATAACAAGACAAGGTTTTTTTTTTAAAGTTTCTTCTTAACTCAAGAAAACTCTCTAAATTGAGGGGGAAGTCAATGTTACAGCAAATTGATAACTATTCATCCAAAGGGGCACTTTCAATTTGAAAGCATGGAAGAGTATAGGGGAAGAGTATAGGGGAAGAGTATAGGGGAAGAGTATAGGGGAAGAGCACTTTTCCAGTGGGATCTATAATAAACAGACAATTAATCGTTTGCAGATACATCATAAAATATCCACCCATGCTATAGACTGAATGAGTTATTTTATACAAAATAACATTAAAATTAAGCTTGAAAATATCGTGCAACTTAAGAAAATTCAAATGAACATAAAAATGAATTGATTGTGCATATTTATGTATAAATATTGTTATTTAATGTGTAATGCAATTGCTTATCATTTGGAGTGTTATAAGCGAAATTTGACTCTTTTTTTTTTCACGTAGAAAAAAATTTCCAACGATTATTGTGAGCCTCTTGTTACATCACAGGCAGCTAAAAAAAAGAGCTAATAATTGAAGAGGGGATAAAATGATATGGGAATTTTAAAAGGCGTGCATTAGCAGGATGCTCATATGAAGCAACATGTTAAACATGTACGATACATGAATGATGTATGATACATAATGTTGATGTATAGACTCGTAAAGATAAAAGGAAGTCAACAATAATGCGAGGAAGGACATTTAAGCAGAATCAACGATTATTTATGCCGCGTGTATTTCTAGGTATGCACATTGTATACAGAGCGAGTGAAGAAGAAAAAAACATATTCAAGCCCTTATATCTAAACAAGGAAATGAAAATGCTGAAATACATTTTACAGGTACGATAGATTTTAAAAATTTTTTTTACTACTCACTAAAATGTGATCATAGACATGATAGGTGACCGAGCACTGGTCATTTTTAAAAAGCATGTCACAGTCAAAATTGCCTTTGCCCTATAGTTTGGGATGAATGATGTTCAGGGGTTACTTTCATTATGTGTGAATGTGTTCAAGTTGAATTGACATCATTCAACCAAACCTTTTTTTTTTTTTTTTTTTTTTGTATTTACGTTTTTTAGGTCAAATTAGTATATTTACAATCATTCAAATTGAAAGGTACATAATTACAGACAATTACAAAATTTACAAAAGATTAACATGATTGGGAGGGGGTGATAAATAAATAAAAAAGTGGCAGAAGTAAAATATGTTACTAAAAATAATCTGTACGAATGCAAACGAAAATATGAACTGGGGTTCATAAAGGCACATAAATTGGAAATAGCAGTTTACAAAAGATTTCAAATATGGTGTTCCAACATCACTATGTAAAATGACTGTTTGAATCTTTTCAGTAAATTTCTTTTCAATATTAAGTTTCATATAGATCTACATACAAATATTGTTTTGAAGAAGATTGGATATAGTCTGATCATTGGAGAGAGGTTATTAAATTTCAAATTCCCATTTTGTGAAATGAAGAGGCAACTTATTTCCTTTTTTGGCCAAATAATATTTGGTTTCTTTTTGTTTCAGAACAAATGATTTGTATGCAGTAATGGATGGTGCACTATTTTGGAATTTACACAGATATATATAATACTTTAACAAAAGGAACATATAAGATACAAATCTATCTGTACAGGTACCAAAAATGTTGTCACAATTTGCCAAATTGAAACTTGGGTCATGTTTTTTTAATATCATACTCAGCAAATATTGCCATATTGGAATAACTTGTTCACATTCACAAAATATATGGATAATCGTTTCTTCACGTTTGTTGCAAAAGGTACAATCGGGAGAATCCCTCCTGTTAATTTTAAAAAGAAAATCATTCATAGCAATACATCTATGGAAAACTTTGAAGTAGAAGGAGCGCAGCTTTGAATCAATGGTACATCGAAAATTCAATAAATGTATTTTTTCCCAATTAAAATCAAGAAGAAGGTTTAACTTATCCCTCCAGAATTCATGACTCTTATCAGGCATGACGTTAACACTCATAAAATTATAAACATGTCTTGGTAATTTTTTAAAAGACAATATTTTTACAATGAGCATATCATGAATATCCACGTTTTCAAGATTGGGATCAAGCCATTCCTCTGGGATGTTTTTAACTAAAAAAAATAATTTTCTTCCGTCCTGCCTGGGAATATCAAAATGCAAAATCAATTCCTCATATAATTTATGGTCAGGAAAGGGTGGATTAAGTAAATCTGATACTGTAACAATGTTTTTCTCATACCAAGCTTCATAATGAAAAAAATCGTTTTGATTTTGAGCAAATCTTTCTATTAAACCATAATTGGTCCCAATTCTGAATATTTACATTGTACAATGTCTATTGTGGCTTGTTCTCTGTTTATGTACCAAGGAATCTACTATTTGTGAATTGCCTAAAGCTTGTAAAAGGAATTCTGGAGCATTGGATTTCCAAAGAATATTTAAATCTTTGTGAATTTTTTCTAAAAATGATAGTTATCATTCAACCAAACCTTGTGTTGACTATCCATTTCACACAGCACTTGGTCAGAGGCAAATTTGACATGATGAATCAGGAAAAAAACTGCTGTTCAGCTGCCCGAGGCTAGCTTTCATTAGCCAAGATGTCAAAATAAAGAAAACTTGAGAGGTTATAATAAGGTATCTTAGATATGATCTCTATATACTGATTACAATTATACCTTGTGTTCTTCTTCTTTTGACGCACACTGTATAGGTCAGAGAGGAAACAGCATTACGTAAGAAATAGTTCTGAGGAAATAACAATGTCCTGCTTGATAGGGAAAGCCCCACATAAGAGGTAAAGCAGTCAAAGAATTCCAGTTATCTGATTTAGAAACAGGTTGCAGCTATGTATTATTAGGTAGCACTTAAAAGGTAAACATATATTTATGTGAACAAGAATTTCAACGACTATTAGTGGACTGGAGTATTAAAAAGATTTCATGTAGTACTTTGTTCAACTAAACCACAACAAAACAAAACAAAACAAAACAACAACAAAAAAAAATGTTTAGAGTGTCAAGTCCACATGCGGGATATACAGTCCAACTACTTTTGTTATAAAACTCCACCAATTTGGTTGATATAACGTTTTGTTCTCGAATAAAAAATCATGCGTAAAAGCATTCAGGCATTTTATTCTTTGTCCTGCGGTCACTGATGGCGGTTTCCAAGCCACGAGTCTGACCGAAAACCTACATTCTAAAATAAGTACGATGCATCATCCCAAATTCTGTCCAGAGTATTTTGTGAAGATTACTTTGGCAGTCATGACAAAGACACACAATAACATACATGGATTTCTGCCATTTTCTATAGGCACTTGGAAAATACTCTAATTTGCCTCTTAATTTGTACACCTCAGTCCACCATGCATGGTCGAATTTGTATGGGGCGATTGTTGTGGGTAGATGGAGGACTTCATGTTTGATTAAACACCAGGCAGGTGAGACGGGGGGGTACAGGACACACCCCTGTCACTACCACCACCACCACCACCACCTGCGCACCAAATAGAGATGGGGGACGGTGTGACGTTAGTCTGCAAGCACAGACCCTAATTTGACACTTTATCAGAAAATCATTGTGTCGTGAGAGAAGCCTAATCCTACTGGTCGTGTCAATAGCAGCTATAGTACAGGGTCTATGGTAGTCTTACAGTGCAGAAACTCTTTTACGACTGACCAGGGTTTGAGCCTGCAAACTAGTGTGACGTTCGGGGGTTTGGGAGAATGGTACTATAGGAAAGATGACAATATTAGCGGATCTACATCGGGAAAAATAGGCCACGCCTCTCCCCTCCCCCCCCCCCCCCCCGCCAAAAAAAGAAGAAAGAAGTAGATGTGTAGTCGATATACTTTATATACACTACGCAGGACTTTACCTGGACTTCTGCGATGTTATGTTCAAACACCCCCCCCCCCCCCCCCCCCCCCTCCTCCCTCTACTTTTCTGATATCCCGAAGTACGCTTTTGGATTGGGCTAGAAACAGCCTTGGTTTCAAAACACAGCCCGAGCAAAGAACGTGAAACGAAATAATATTGATTGACATAAATTAATTCTATTTTATTTGTCCTTTTATAAAGGCACGCTCGTCCTTAGTATACCCAAGGAGTACTAGGCTAGCCCCCTTGGTATACCATCCATTGTTTTCATGATTTGGAAGATCAGAGTATTATGACCCATGATTCAAAGTCTGCCAAACGGTTATCTCTGAGATCATTTCAATGTCACAAAATAATTCGACAAGGTGAACAGTGAGGATAGTGTATAATTTCATAGCTATTTGATGCCATTAGAAATGTTAGGTATGATAGACCTATCTGTTTTGATTTAGTTATCATAATTCTCTCTCTCTCTCTCTCTCTCTCTTTCTAACCCCTTCCCTCTTTCATCCTCCCATCTCTTAATTCGAGTTTGTTCCTACTATTTAATAAGAAATATTAATATATGGTATAATTTTCATCGCTCTTCATGAATTAACGTTTTATCACATACAACGACTTTATTTTTTTTACATGATTTGTTCACATGTGTGCTACACATCTGGTAGCCGAGCTGACTCCAGTCCTTAGAAAACGGGTCACCGCTGCATACCACAACTGGTAGCAATTGTTGACAAAAACAGTAAGAAATACTCCTGTATTACATGCCTATCAAGACACGACTGCCCCGCAACCAATACTCGTCTTGACATGGCTTCCCCCCATAGGGCGCCTACGGATCGAGCTCAAGTCACTCTCGTCGAAAGTAAACCATTCTTTGATTCAATTTGACATAGAAAAATTGGCCCGATTGTGAACTGGGGCTAATAATCACCAACGATAAAGACGTGCATTCCAGCAATGAAATATGGTACCCTATACACCTCAGATTCTTTTGTTATCGGTGTTCGTGTTGCGCGTAAACCAATACTACAAGCATTGCTCAATCTGTACAAGGGCCATGTCAATGTCCTGTCGTACAGTAAGGAACTTCTAATGGACGATGGTTGCCTGATTGAACATCACAAGAATGAAGTTACATTTTCAATTCTGCCGGCAGCGAAGTGTGGCCGATTTTTGAAGATACGATAAATACTTGAATATCAATTTCAGGACATTCACCACTTCAGGAATGTTGCCAGATGGGGTGTCAGTCATAGAGGGGTTACAGTGTATCAGATGCAGTTTATGCTACCAACCGATTCGTTTGTTCACCCTCCTCCCCCCCCCCCCCCCGCAAAAAAAAGTACTGAAGACAGATCGACGCACCTGGATGATAAAACTACAAGCTTCTTTTCCCCCTTCTTCTTCGAATTGAAAATGAACTCGCTGTGACATAGAACCATAATTGAAAGGCCAACGCAGAGTATTATGGACGATGACGATCATAGACCAACTGATTCTTTACAATATCACTTTTCGACATTTTCCTGCACAACTATATCAAAAGGAATGAAACAGAGGCTGATATGCATACTCCAAGGCACTCTTCCTGGGGGGGGGGGGGGGGGGTGTTTCATAAAGCTGTTCGTAAAGTTACGCATGACTTTATGAACGACTTGAATATGAAGTGCCAGATAGGATGCCCAAAGTTTTCCCTGATGTTTTAACAAAGTATGACTATATCTCAATTCAATTATGGCAAAAAATATACTTTGCATTAAAAATGTTTGTTATAATAAGAATGTTAATCTACATCTGCACAATTCAACTTTAGTTGATGCGGTTAAAAATGATTGAGCATCCCATTTGGCTTGTCATATTCAAGTCGTTCGTAAAGTCATGCGTAACTTTACGAACAGCTTTATGAAACATCTCCCCCCCCCCCCCCCCCCCCCCGGTGTTATTTACTTAACAAGTTGAACACATTTGGGAAAGTTTCAAGCAAATAGTTATCATTTTGTGTGTCTTAAGAGAAATATGGACAATCCTCTTTATCCTACAAATGAATGCATTGGCCATCGGACGCACAGCCACAGAATACGGTGTAAAATGATATCATTTACTATGTTACTTTTGTTTCTTGATGTTTTCATTATGACGTGATTAATTTTGTACGAACTTGTAAAAACAAACATTATCATTTTTTTTTTATCGGCAAGTCATGTTTTTAAATAAACTATCATAATTTAATTTTTTAAAACTTTATAGAATATTTTTTAAAGAAATATTTCAATCGGCGTTTGTTTTCTTGATTATATTTTTCCTCATATTAATTATGACTAAATTATGGTATTTCGCTTCTCAATGTTACACGATACCTTTAAGGGTCACGGATATAGGTGAACTCTGAACGGCCCTAGGTCTGGACAAAACGACTTTTCTCATAAAGCTGTCATCGTAATTTTGCAAGGAATTCGCGGTTGACAAGTCCTGCATAACAAAATATAATTTACGCCGGTAAAGATGATAAACATGAGTATGATATTACCGGCTTGGAAAATAGTGGATGTTTATCATATGATAATATTACGTTGTTGAATACCGCTTTTAACATAATGACATAACAGAGCATGCAAGTGAAAGTCCCGCCAGTTTCTCCAGAAAACCTAAGTGAATATAGAGATTACTGTAGAGAAAATGCTTTGCCTAAGTACATAATACACTGGATAAAGCTTTGAACCCTTAACTTGTCCATTAAGAGTCAAGTGAAGGAACCACTATGCCATGCTGCTCCGATATGTGTAAGTAACTTCACGAAAGCAGATTTGTTGGTAGTGTTGAACCCATAACTCTCCCACTGGAGATCCGTTCGATTGCCACCTTTCACATGTTTCAGGTAGATTCTAGACTTTCAAGTCTTGACACCCCTCCCTTTCCTTCCCTCCTCCTACTGCCATAAAACGGTCTACAGATTCCTCTAATTGCTGTACTTGACTCTTATATTATCATGCAATATAAATATTTGCCTTCGAGTCACGAACCTGGCTATCCATATTTACCACTGATCACCTTAAAATACCTGCAGAATAAAACAGAACAACATGACTTTGTGCACTAATAACATTACCTACGCATTTTACATTTTTATAAATATTTCTTCTGATGACCCCTTTTCTCTCTTTCTTTGCTGTCTACGACACTTTCAACTTACTTTTCATCACAAATAGCGAACAAAATATGAGACAGGACCTGAAAGCCAGAGTTTTAAAAAAAGCCTTCAACTTTAAGATGTCACAGGATGCGACATTAATAATTTCCTGACATTGTTTAAATATTTCATTCCACAAGAACATTTTTCCGCTCTGTGCAAACTCACCGATGACAGTAATTAATCATTCTAGAAATAACACGGGAAGCGACAAAATATTGTTATGTGGTTGAGGAAATCCAAATGATCTCAACACGTTTCATCCTAGAGACTTGCGGTTTTTAGCCATGGGAAATAAACAAAGATATAACTTTAAATCAGATCGGCGCATGTGGAAGCCACATGCTTATGGAAAAACAAAAGTGCTCCTTATTCCAACTAGAAATACAGTTTTAAATCATAATGTAAAAGACTTAGACAATAAATGTAATAAAAGGATACAATGATAGATTAATATCATGTCATGTGAAATAGATATAATCATTGCATTTAAGTGTATAATTATGATTTTTAGTAGTAGCTAGCGCCCCCCCCCCCGAAGAATAAAAAGGAGGGAAGACGAACAAGGACAAGACCAAAAAAAAAAGAGAGAGAGAAGCACTTAACACATAAATAAATAATTTTTAAAAAACAAGAAAACAAAAAGCACATATATATCAAATGATGGCTAGTTAATGTGGATGACCTTATAATGACATACTCATAATGTCGGGAATGGGCACTGCCGAAGTAGTTTAACAAATCCCTTCCAACGGCGGCCAGGGAATGAACAGTCAATTCTCATTTTCCTTTTCAATTCACACAATTACTACATTTTCCACTTCACACCTTGTAAGTTCTGTTCATATGATGACGACGGAGATGGAAGAGATTTTTCATCCCTATTCCCTATAGTACTCATTCCCCAGCAGACATCAGTTTTGTGACCGGATGCACAGGTGAAATCTCGACTCGTCCAGAGTTCGTTAACATTCAACAAAGTAAATAACATAACAATATGAAGAAATGCTTCCGATTCAGGAAATTGTGGATCAATTAAAATTTGTTAACATTCGACAAAGTGAAAAGAAAATAATGCTTCATAAGTTCAGACTCGGGGAAATTGTGAAGTAATGGAAATCCGTTAACATTCAACAAAAGGTAAAGGAAAATAACATTATGAAGAAACACTTTAGTTTCAGGATATTGTGGGGAAATACAAAACTTCCCATCAGTTAAATGAAGTGTCTCCTTCGTGTCCCTCCAACCGATGCTAAGACCTACCGCATGCGTTAGGCCTATACTACTCGTATCAGAGGCCCTAATTACTTAGGTGGTTTAACATTGTACCACATCAAATTTAGACTTAGGGCATATAGGCATGATGGGTGGCCAAAATGTTAAAAGTGAATAAAGACAATAATAAAGCATTAAACAAATATTTCGCCTTTCCTCAAAAAAAGTTAGAAACCTTTTTATTTACCTTTTCTTATTAACACAAAACATTATCTGCACCCCTTCGTTTTCGGCTTTTTAAGCTGCCCATTGTAAATCGGTGGGTTAGAGCATGGTTTAGCTCACGAAGTAAACATGGTAAACAACCTTTCCAAATTTGGGCTTTAAGATCTTGAATTATGTTAGTGATGAAAAATACAATTTCATTTACAGTGAACGTAATAATTATGCTGTGTAAATTAATGTTATCTGCAATTCTGGAAAACATATTTGATTTTAAAAGGTATAACACTTGATCCGAACTGCAATTGTAAATATTTATTCTATTTTGTTAAGATATGGAGACAGCTTTGATTTTTAGTTCATCATTTTTAATTTACTGACACACATTTCTGAAATCATATACATGTATCAGTGTACGTAAGGCATATGTTGACCCGATGTCAACACTGAAACCTTATTTTCCCTCTTGACTCCGATTTCGTGAATGAATGCACTGTGGAAATGGAAAAACGTGCACTTCCTCTGAGGTTGAAGAAGGAAAAGGAATATCCCCGAACCGAGAGGCAATTCGAGGTGAATGTTTGCAAGTTGAAAGGTTAATCGAAGATCAACTTTGAGTTTGCCAATGGCCAAACAATTACCAAGTTCGCCACTCACAATTCTAGACGTTTGACCCCATTTTATGTGTCACAATCGTAGCGATGATTCAAAGAATAAAAAACGAAATTTCTGTCTCCCCAACTGATAATCATTTTTATCAGAAATGAATTAATCGATGAAATGGTAAACAAGTATTATACACAAGTAAATGACCGTTAAATCATCGTTCTGTGACGCATGTGTTTCCAAGAAATAACCAAATAATTGTGCAGTGCTTAATTTTGTTCATGCATAGAAGTACGAGGCGGAAGGGGACTGGACACCCCCCCCCCCCCCCCCCCCCGAGGTATTTTAAAGTTTCGATATTCGGGCAACCATCATCTCACATTCGGGCAATGAGGTGTCCGGAAACCCTCATAATTTGGGCCTCATAATTTTTTTTTTTTTTTGGGGGGGGGGGTGTTCCCGGAAAATTTAGAAAGAGAACGGGATATATTTGGGGTGAATGGGTGGGGGATCTACTCGTTTTGTTGTGTTAAACTGCTCAATAGGGGCAGTTTTGAAGTCCTGAATCCTGGAACACTCATGTGTTAGGCCTAGGTGTTATACTAAGCAAGCTACACCTTCTCTCTAACACGTCCATAGAACACACTGGATCATGAATCTTTATATCTTGTCTTGATTTTATTGACATTTAGTGTCGTTGCCTTCTTATTATAGAAGAAACAAGGGAGGTCTGCTCTAAATCCTTGAACATTTACCATCATCTTCGCATTTCGCTCTTTCAACAAACCCTGGGACAGCTAACACTGCTCTTCGACCTCCTACGTGCATTGCACTCTCAAACATTCCCCCACTCCAAAAATTATATTTGCAGATTTGAAGGGGGCAAAACGTCTTAAACAAACATGTCGCTGCGATGAACGTCAGTAACCCGGTGAGGCATATGCAGACATTCTATATTGACTAAGCTCTATAGGAGTATTGACATAAATAGTTTTATATTGACAACTGTGATGCTAAGGACTTCATAAGCATGCATTCATACCTGGTTATCCGTTGTAGCGTCCAATGTTATTTCAAGTCCACTGTCATTCTTAGTTGAAGTGTTAAATTCAAAACAATATAGGCTACTATATCGTCTCCTTTAAACAATGACTTATTTAGACACAAGAATTTAAATTTTGGTATGATTATGATGAGAGGTATGTATAGCGTGGGATCACTGTGTTATATCTGCGAAAGGCTCTGGACTCTCATACGAGAGGTCCAGGGTTCAATCCTTGCTTGTTGCAAGGTGTTTTACCCTCATTGTTCCTCTCGACCCAGGTGTATTGAATGGGTACCTGGTAATGCTGGGTAATGATAGGTATAGAGCAGTATTCATACTGATGAGACTACCTTGAATAGAGAAGTCCATCATCATTATCATCATCATCATCATCATCATCCATCATCATCATTATTATTATTATTATTATTATTATTATCATTATCATTATTATTATTATTATTATTATTATTATTATTATTATCATTATCATTATCATTATAATTATTATTATTATTATTATCATTATTATTATTATTATTATTATTATTATTATTATTATCATCATCATCATCATCATCATCATCCGATCATTATTATTATTACGATATATGAGTCAAATATTGAATCCATTGACGGCGTAACAGATGTATCAGTTGTTTTTGTAGTTGGTTTTTTTTCGTATATCATATACTAAAAGCGAATGTGAAAGTATGAAGGGTGCTCTCTGGATGACCTTATAATCGGATATGTACTACCATATCCGAGTTATGTCTACACGTGTACGATAAAGCTCCGGCCACAATTACTCCACTGTCAACCCTGGACCAAACACTATACCCAATCCTATACCCTAACCCTAACCCTAACCCTATAGTCTACAACGCAAATTGCAACTTTAACTCTAACGCTAAATTTTTGACGAAATAAAACCGGGAGCAATTTCGCTGCAGTAAATGTCGGATCAACATGTCTACTAGTGTGAACGCACCCGAACAAGCAAAGTGCAAAGTAACATCATCGTGAAGTCTGCCGCGTTTTCATGGGTCATTGTGCGTACACAGGCTGTAAGTGTAATACTAGATGGCAGCCATCAAATCTGGACTTCAATGTTCCAAGTATGGGGGAGAAAGAGAAAGGGGAGAGGGAGAGAGAGAGGGGGGGGGGGGCAAAGACAAATGGGGCAGAGAGAAATGGACACAGAGATTGATGGGGGGGGGGGTAAGAGTGAGAGACAAAGAGGAATCACAGAAAAAGGGAGAAAGAGATTGAAAGTAGTCAAAGAAAGAGAGGAAGAGAGCACGCACGCGCAACGAATATAGAGAGAGTTCGAAATGGCAATTGTGACCTAAATTATGGTTTTGTAATAAAGCTCAGACAATGACTTCACATCAAATTTTGATTGCTCAACAAAACACGACAAACAAAGAGTTGTTGTTCTTCGAGAATTCAGCTTGATACTTACTGAAACACGGCCTGGGGGCAGTTTTTCTGAAACATGACGTAGTACATGTAATTGCCATACAATCGATACGAATGGTAAAGGAAATTGACGCGCTCTATTATGTTTGAGAAGCGGAATCACATAAAACATGTTAAATATGAACATGACGAACAAGAACATCAGACTAAAAACACTCAGAATTCACCACAATATTGACATATTGAGAAATCAGTCTCCACCCATTCCAATACTGGTGCTTGTATAACTACATAATGACGTCATATTGAAGAGAAATGTTGCTTTATGTAGATGTGGTTTTATATGCTTTTGGTGGGTTTTACGACTTCAACAGGAAAATGGTTCTGTGAGAGTGATGATATATAAACATGATAAATGTCATTCGTGTGGCTAATGTATGTACAGAAGCAACATAATAACAAATATAAAAGTTATCAAACGAAGACCTACTTTGGTCTGTAATAACTCCTTGTTTTTACCCCTAAGATATTATTATGATGTGATGTCATTACATCAAATTAAGTCCTTACACGATAATTTCTGAGGGACAATACAAAATTTCACTATATTCCAATGAATAAATACCCAAGTTAATTTTTTTTTTAATTTTATGTTATTATGTTCTACTAAAAAGAAATGTGTATCATCTATGAGTATGAAAAAAAAAATCATTCAATACAAAGAAAGAAACAAACAAATTGGATATTGCTGGGGGCAGGTGCTACACCCCCCCCCCCCCGATCCGCTAATAATTCCTGCACAACACTTCGTAATACTGTAAAAGAAGCAAAAGTAATGACTGATTATCATAGATATTCTACCAATATTTTGATCTGTTTTACTGATGCAATCCCTTTAAATGCCGGAGCTCTCCTCTCCTGCTGAGGGTGGCTATTTTTTGAGAATGAAGTGAGGTAAGATAAATCGATGAAAATAAGGGATGAGTGGAGAGGGGATGAGAAGAGACGGGATGAGAAGAGAGCGGATGAAACCTTGACCTTGAATCACACGTGCGTGGGACGGTCTTTGAATATATGAAGACGAAATTGATTATTAACGAATTAATAGCTCGTCATGCAGTGAGACTGGCCCAAGGCATGTTTGAGGGTCTCTCGTCGCATCCTACATATCAATCGCAGCGTACGTCCAAACATCGCGCTATTCACGTGGTCCCAATGTGCATATTAATTTACGGTTATTTTTCCGAAGGTTCATATTCCCGAAGGTTTGGAAATCCGAAGGTATCGATTCCGTAGGTAATAATGAACCCTATATCATTTCCGGAATTATGAATTTTAGGAATAACAAACCTAGCAGTAATGCACCAAATAATTGGAATTGTGAACCCCCTGGTGTGGTTAATTTGTGTCCAGATTTATGAACCTTCGGAAAAATGGAAAAACAAAAAACGAGTTGCCCCCCCCCCAACTCACCCAGAATAACCATAGTCTCATCGTTAAAGTGCCCTCTTATTGTAAAAGTCGTCATCAATATTTTTATGTGTCACGATCGTAGCGATGATTCAAAGAACAAAGAACAAAATTTCTGTCTCCCCAACTGATAAACATTTTTATCAGAAATGAATTAATCGATGAAATGGTAAACAAATATTATACACAAGTAAATGACCGTTAAACATCGTTCTGTGACGCATGTGTTTTCGAGAAATAGCCAAATAATTGTGCAGTGCTTAATTTTGTTCATGCATAGACGTACGAGGCGGAATGGGGTCAATTAGCCAAAGCTAATATGAAAATGATCGCAGAAGTGGTTTCTCTGCAATCTAGATATGGATTTTGGGGTGGTGGACAGCAGAATTTGCCCTATTATACCAATTACAATAACAATATGGTCTTATTTACCTAGAATAGCCTCATCAGTGTCAATACTGCTCTATCCGAGGGCTCTGCAGTTATGCAGTGCCCAGATTTAATAAACCTATAAGTCGAGAGCAGAGAAGTCAATTTGGGTAAAACACCTTGAACAAGGATGTAATCATTGAGCAAGAATCGAACCCAGAACCTACCAGAGCCTTCACAAATATACCAGTGTTCCCATAACACACTGGTATAGGGCTATAATGCAGAAGTCAGACGTTATTATACGTTTATACGTTCATAATGCAATCATCATTTTTATAACAATAAACTGAGATCCTTATTTCTTTCTTTTTCTCCTCCTCTCTTTAAATAAAATATCCCCAATCTCTCCTCTCTCTCTCTCTCTCTCTCTCTCTCTCTCTTCCTCTTCCTCTCTCTCTCTTTCTCTTTCTCTTCCTCTCTCTGTCTCTCTCTCTCCTCTTCCTCCTCCTCAGCACCATCTCCTCCTCTGTGGCTGCTTCGTAAGAATGAATCGGTGTGAGCTTCGATGCGATGGTTGATGACGACCTTGAATCGCAACACGTCATGCGATGAGAGATCGCCAGACGACAGCCATGGCCATGAACAAACCCAGACCCAGAAAAAAAAAATGCGATGTTTAGGCGCTTCATGTCACTGTACAAACCCTACACACGTCATCCTAAAATACCTTCCCTGCTTACGAATGGTAAGACAACATGGGGCATTGGAAGCTATTCATACACCGTCTCAATGTACGGAGTTCCCTGTGTCCAATTAACGAACATTATTCACAAATAAATTGATAAAATTATAACATTCACCATAACGTGACATGAAATGCGATATTCAGGCGCTTCATGTCACTGCGCAAACCCTACATACTGTCATCCTAAGTATCTGCACTGCTTGCGAATAGTATGACAACATGGGGCGTTGGAAGCTTTTCTTACACCTTCGAGATGTAGGCCTACTCATGTGTCCGCATGACTGACCGTGGTAAGGTCCATGGACAAATATTATTCACAAATGAATTGATAAATCACAACATTCACCATACTTATATTTTGACATGACATGCTTCACAGATACATGAAAAGGATTACACACGATACGACAATTCATGTTATCTATGAATAACATCATGACTGCAACTTGAGATATTCTTTAAAATAAAATTAATACAAGGTAACAAAATGAAAATCCGTTGTTGGTGTTCACTGAATTCATGAACAACTGAACTGCTCTTTTGGAACATTTTACCGTAAATGATGTAAAATAAAACTAACTTTCACTGGAAATCAAAAAAAAAAATAGAATGTTGGCATAAGTTTTTACAGGTGACTGCGTGCTCCCCCTCCCCCCCCCCCCCTTCTCTCTCTCTCTCTCTCTCTCTCTCTCTCTCTCTCTCTTTGTATGTATCTCTATTCTCCATCTCTTTCTCCCTCTCTACCTCTTCACCCTTCTGTCTAGAATCGATTCACTACTTTGAATACAGAAGAGACCTCATTAATGATTTCCCAGACACAAAGATAGGAAGGGGACCTGGGTATTCCAGTTAAAGAAGAAGAAGAAAATCATGTCCCCATAGATTGAGTAGACCAATTAGAGAACCGTACGCTTGATTAAGATGTCATTAGTTTACGGCGGTGTCAAACACCATCGATGGTAGGCTGACTTCAAGCCAAAATTATTTCCCATTCTAAGTAATTACAATGAGCTACTAAACCCACGATTAGGCTCCCCACATAGCACCAACGAAGACGATGATAGAGATTTTTAAAAAGAGAGAAAGGGGAGACAAAGTTAGACAGACAGAGGGAGAGAGACAGACAGACAGGCTAACAGACAGAGATAAGGGAGGAGAGAGAGAGAGGGGGGGGGGTAGAAGGGTGATATGCGATAGTTTTCATGTACACAAACTTCAAATTCTTTATGAAAAAACTAGAATACTGGCTATACTGGAAGCTAAAAAGTATTTTTTTAATCCCTAAAAACCATGCATGCATTTTTTTTTTTACAGTGGTCAGATTACAAATTCACAGCCCCTCTTCTTTCAATTATTAGTAAACTTACCTTTAAAACATCGCTTCATTCAGTTATGTATATGCGTTAGTAAAAACCGCTAAGAAAACCCTTCGCAAGTGATTTTATTATTAGGCCCAACAATAATCGTAAGCCGCTTACAAGACATTTGCCGTACAAAGACACGTCACATCAACACGCAAATCACTGAATCCCTATTATATCAAAGGGCTTATCCCGTTTTTCTTTCCTATACAATCACATTCAAAAAGTGCCACATGCATTGGCGTAGCCTCTCCTCGTATATAACCAACCGGAATAGGCATATTGGAGAATAAGCATCGTCTGCCAAGTTTTGTGTTTCAGAATATTAATTCCCTCCCTACATTAGTATAGGTCACTATATAAGGGACTAAGTCTGAACATACGGCCCCTCTTATTTTTTACAAATATATTTATTTGTATTTAATTTTTTTTTTTTTTGGGGGGGGGGCGTAACTTGACAATCACACGTGGAAGTATTATGGCAAGTACAGAGATGTTAAAATTTGACCACTGGGCATTTTAACAAAAGTTTACAGTAATACCAGGGAGGTCTCGCTTCCACCTCCCTGGTAATACGACTTATGTACATCGAGCATCAAGTTTTTTCAGTGCTTCACTTTTGAGTAAGGCAAGAGAGTATGACGCAGAATTTACACGAAATAATTGTATTCTTTGGAATGAAATAGGTTAAAAATGGGAAGCTTCAAACGGAAATGCTGCTGCTGTCAGGATTTCAGACTACGACCTGGCGATATCTGGGTATGATTCACGCCTGTTCATCAGCAAATTAACGCCGCATTCACATGAATTGAAGCGAGTTGTGGATCATTTGAACGACGATAACATGATATGCCTCCAAGCAATATGGGCTGTACCGCTCATCGTTGGCTTAATCAACCGGGATAAGACGCGCACCCCTTCCCCCATCCCGCAGGACAATACAGATCAATAGCCAATATTGCACAGTGTTATAGGCCTGCGGTACATAACAAAGATATAATCTGAGTATAATATAAGCCTGCTCTAAAATGGAGAGAATAAAATTGGTGCATTTCCCCCCTCTCGATTGGGTATCCCCCGATTTTTTTTGTCCCAGTAATCCACGTAAATTGTGACTATCAATTAGCAGCTACCCGACATATCATCCATTCCGTCCGGTCTTATTTTGAGTCTCGTCGATATGCTTAAACTGACAGAGCCCATTTTTCGAGATGAATATATAATTGACTCTTTTATGCTCATACTTGATTATATTCGTCAATTCAATATAAAATGAAATACAATGAACAATATTTGTCAAGAGCTGACAAGTGAATTATGTCACAATAAAAGCAAAAGAAAATGCTCACTCCAAAGGACAAAAATGAGGTCGAATCCATATTAGTAAGGTAAATGCTATCGTGTTTAAACAAATATGCTGACATAAAAAGAATTCAAATAAGCCGAAATCATGATTAAAGCCTTAAAAGCGTACTACGACAGCGAATCTGAGGTTTCTTTTGTCACATACCCTTTTGGAACTAAGGAGAGGTGGTGTATGCATACTGCTTGCAATTCTTTGCATCCAAGTTCACTGATTCTTTTGACTACCACTATACCAGCACCAGCACCATCCCACCATCACGATCATCAATCATCACCACAACCATCACTATATAACCACCATCATCCCATCACTACCAGACTATCGCCAGCATTATCTCCACTACCACCATGACCACCATCACTATCATCACTGCCATCAGCATCCCATTACTACCACATCATCTTAATCACTACCACCATCTCATCACTACCACCATCATCCCATCACTGCCATCCATCACCATTATGTCTAACCTCGTCACTCCATCAGTATCATTATCACTATCATCACCATCATCACCATCTCATCATCACTGCTACCATCAATATCGTCACAACCACCACAATCCCATCACAATCACTATCATCACGACCACCATTCTTGCACAAATACCATCATCACCATTATCAAGACCACCGCCGTCCCGTCATTTTTGTCGCAACACATCACACAGGAATTGACGTTTTATCTAAACAAAAAGTAGTTTTAATTTAGAGAGAAAAACAGTCACTAAACAACATGGTCTGTATAGAAAGACCCCATTGCCACAAGTACGGGGATGTTAATTAATTATATTTTTTTAATACCAAAAACACGACAATTCTTCAGCGATGTTTCGTTTTGTCCCAGTGTTATTTCAACCGTAACATATTGTGTACATAGTTATTCAACACGTATAACATATCGCTACCATCCACATGTCTTTCACCATCACCACCATCATCATCACCACCACCACCCATAATGCACCTACCAATGAGTCTATGCATTTGAAGATTAAGATCATCGTCTCCATCTCACAATGACCATTTCATCTAAAAAAATATAACATTTACCACAAGAACATACAAAAGACACGGTCATCGGTCAACTTCACCCACTCTTAGTTTTAATAATCATCTCGATATCACCCAGTCTTAATTCAAAGATCATCTCCACATCAATTTCACTCGGCGTAGTCTCAAGCATACCACCATCACGTATCCTCATCTTCACCACGCTCACCCCTTGGCGTTTTACCATCACCGACAAGATCTGCCATCAATATACCACCACTAACCCCTTCTACTTTCTCCTACACAATAAGTGAGATCAGACATTGTGAAGATCTTGATACCATTTCACTTGCGTCCAATCGTATACCTTTTGATTTTTAGAGAAAAAATAAGTTATCCTAATATCCTTTGATACTTGTTTTTTCACGCAGAAGCAATTTGATAGCTAATAGACATAAAGTAGTAGAACTGTTTGGTTAAGGATTGCCCAAACTTTTCTTCACATCAACATAAGTTATAAATAAATGTTTTTGGAATAATACACAACAGAAGCTTCAAAACATTTTTCGGGAATGCTATAAATTTGACTTACTGCTGACCGGGCCACTTTCCAGTCTTTGTCGTTGTATATCTCCAAGGCCTTTTTGGCCACGTCGTCGGCGTATTCGTTGAAGTCCATGGCTGGGCCTCCCGATGTCTCCTTCCCTTCGCCCGATGGAGCCGCCGAGATACCACTTCCACGTACCTTTTCTCCCGAACTGCGATGCGGCGAATGCGGATTGTGATTTGAATGCTGGGAGGACGAGTCGTTCGTCTGATCCGTGCCGCGTCGCTGATGCTGTACTATACCTACTGTGGCAGCGCACAGCCCCGTCAGCGCGCCAGCAGACATACGGGCGAGCATAATTTATGAAGATTAAAAAAATACGAGCGCGATTTGGAAACGCCTTGGGAGGGACGGACGTAATGTTTGGTTACAGCGACACACAGTCTCGAGCGAGCAGTGCAGATAGAAGGTAAGTCCCCTGTATGCCTGATGTACATGTGATCCCTGTAAACATACAAAACTGACGGCGATGGATTCAATTCAATCAAAGCCGAGACAGAACGAACGTCGTCTGTCTATTCAACCACTGCGGTGAGTCGTGAATGTGTGAAAAGAGGTGTCCAACACAATGGCGAGTTAGCAGCTAAACTGACCAACGCTATAGCACTCACACCTCGCTCTCCCCTCGCGAAGCCAAGGCAAGATAATAACGATTCCCAGTGATTCCTGGCATACATCCCATTGCTAAATGCACTCTCTTCCCGTTTAGCAAGCTGGAAAGAGGCAAATAATTCCCAGACGATACACAAACGGAAGCTAATCGAGTTAGCCGTTGCCATGGTGATAAAGGTCCTTGGGGACAAATGTCACATTTTTGGCTAGCTTTACGGTCAACTAAGGACGCAGCCTCTATTGTTTTGACGGCTGTCAAATTCCTTTCCGTGACCTAGTGCCTGAGAAATAAAGTACACGGATCTGATTTGTGTGTTGGCTAGGTAGGCACACTGTGTTTATACTTAAACAAATTTATTGCTGAAAACATGGGAAGATCAGTACCTCCTGTTTATACCAAGTAATGGAATGATACCTGATTTACTATCAAATTCCTTTCCATGACCAAGTGCAGACCTTGATCTTGAAAAGTTTGTTATTTGTTTCTTAAGTTTGCAAAGTAGGCCGATAGTTTGTTGATACCATTAGAAATTTATTGAATTTAAAGAATGGGAATATGGCAATTTTTATGTACCTCCCTTTTGTACAAGTTTTTGACAGAGAAGCGACTTGACATTCTTTAATTTTAGATATGTAGTTACGAACTTGTATTTCTTAATCACTACTTCCATTAAAATACTCCTACATGTACTTTGCTTTAACGATCAGCAGGTTTTCGTTTCCACACAAGGATAATAAAGATAATAAAGAAAGGTGCATCACTGAACCCCAAGGGGTGCATCTTTTACGGGATGTACAATGATGTAAGAGATAAATCCTAAATGCCTTATAGGAATGCTGATTTCGTCAGCAACGTAATAGGCTGTTATTGTAATGCGTGATCAAGATCATCTTCATCGTTTCTGTGCGAGGAGGCGAAAGTGGTAGTGAAGAGTCCGGTTGAACTCGTAAGTGCCCCCACCTCTCTCGCATGGTCAAAAAAGGTGAAGAGAGAGGAGAGAAAGATATTGAGAGGGGGTAGGCAAGGTGAAAAAAAAGCCGATACAACACCTGACACACACACTCCCATGGGCCGCGGAACCGGGGGGCTGGGTGGCTGCAGCCCCTCCCCCCACACTTTTTTTGAGTAGACACATTTCATAAAATCTCGGAAAAAAGTGTTGAAAATTGTTATAAATGAGTGAAATCAAATCAGCCGCCCCCCCCCCACCCACACACACACACACACTTTCAAAAAACGCTCCGAGGCCCCTGACTCCCCTTAGGCCTCGTTCCTTCGCATTTCATCAAAACTGGTAAGACCGGTGTCGCCGCCCCTACACCTCATGACATCAGTGCCCCCCTCAATGGCGGGACCCACTATGCCACTGGAAGCATGGTTAGACAGGTCCACAGATGCGGCAAAATACGTCGCAACGGTCTCATAGAACTAAGTACCAACTGGATCTAATTATTTCTTCCTCCGACGGAAAATATTGACGGCATGAACAAATCTTTGAAGTCGCTTAAATTTGAAATGAAAAAAAGTCAAAATGTTATCGCATCTATAAAGGCAGTCAACATGATCCAATAATTTGCACATTTAGAATTTGGTAGTCACAGAATCGCGAACATTATACATTCACGTACATTCACAATGAGTGTATGCTGTTACCATGGTGAACGCAGTATACAGAATGTGGTGGATAGTAGAGGTGGATGGTATTCAAATACTTCCCCGAACTGACAATAATTGTCTTTTTGATATATGGTGACTCCCATTTTATCATGCAATTTTGTTACGTATTCATCTGATAAAAAGAACTGCAAGTAGTCATATACTTCAGTATTTTTATTACAATGCCAATCTCAGTCAGATGTAGTGTTACAATAATCCTGTTAAATAATCCTGAAAATGGACAATATCTATCATATCACGACAACTGTAACTATAAAGTAGGTCTCCTGAATATTATGTGGAAAATGTTTTGGATGTTCCGCTGCTGCCACCATATAAATTTGTGTTGTATAACGTTGGTAATGAAACAGTGTATACGATCAAGGAGGTACTAGGCAAACCTAGTACTTCCTTGATACGATGTATTTCAGAGACAAGTCAGTGTGCGGATCTTACTTTTATTACGTTTGTGTGCAGAGGCCATGCGCACGGATGGGCGCATCACATCTTAGCGGACCTACTAAAAGAAGCCAACAGCTGCCAATAGCAGAGTTGAAAACAAGCCGAACAAATACCCGAAGCAGCCAAGAGACAACCAAAAGGCTCCTTAAATATTGCTAAGGCTATTCTAAATATTTTTGTACGAAATCAGCTAAAACTGAGTTATTTTAGGGCCTAAAACCACTAAAAGAATAAAATGATAAACTTGGGCGATCGATATGGTTGTTGGCGGCTTTTAGTAGATCGGACTCTTGGCGGCTCTTAGCGGCTTTTGGTAAATCGATTACCGTGTCTTGGCATCATCTTGGCTGCTGTTGGCTGCTGTTGATGAAGGATCATGAGCAATCGACGAGTAACACCGATATCCAATAACTTTTTCCATATAAAGTTCAGGAGACCGATTAATAGTAAGAGTTTATTATTGCTGTCGGTGATACGGGACAGGCCCATTCGAATGAAGAGTCGGTCACATGTCTAAAGAATTATCTGATAGTTCACGAAACAGACAACCCACGAGAGAGACATGTCGGGCCTTGTGACCGCTTTTCAGAGGGTGCAAACGCCTGAACATGGTAAAGGGCATTAAAATTTAATACAAAGTAAGCCTGATTGAAGCAGAAAGACCTGGGAGAAAAATTATTGAAAGTCGGAGATAACTTGGAACAGTGGCGTATTTAGGGGGGCACTTCCGGCCCGTGCCCCCTCCCCTTTTTGAAAGAAAAGTATACATTGTGCCCCCCCCCCCTTTAGCACTGATAACTTTTTTTTTCATTGTCAGAGTATTTTGAACAACAAAGAGATCCCAAAATGTGTTACAACCTTCTTCTTCTTCTTCTTCTTCTTCTTCTTCTTCTTCTTCTTCTTCTTCTTCTTCTTCTTCTTCTTCTTCTTCTTCTTCTTCTTCTTCTTCTTCTTCTTCTTCTTCTTCTTCTTCTTCTTCTTCTTCTTCTTCTTCTTCTTCTTCTTCTTCTTCTTCTTCTTCTTCTTCTTCTTCTTCTTCTTCTTCTTCTTCTTCTTCTTCTTCTTCTTCTTCTTCTTCTTCTTCTTCTTCTTCTTCTTCTTCTTTTTTTGTGCTGCTTGTCAGAGAATTTGGAAAGACAAAGAGAGTCCAAAATGTGTGATAAACTATTTTCCCCCTTTTTTGTTGTTGCTTGTCACAGAATTTGGGAGGAAATCTGGACCCCCCCCCAAAAAAAAAAAATTTTCTAAGGACCTTCTTATATTTTTCCTTTTTTGTCCCTTGTCAGAAAATCATCTGAGATTTGTGCCCCCGGGGACGCACCCGGGGGCACAGTGCTCCCCCTACTTTTCAAAGTACCCCAAAGTGCCCTTTTTATTTCTGAAAAATGCCCCCTTTCTCTCTGATAAGTGCCCTCTTTACTATTAAAAGTGCCCCTTTTCCTTTCTAATAAGTGCCCTTCCCCTTCTGAGAAGTTCCCTTTTTTCTCCTGATAAATGCATTTTTAATTCGGATAGGTGCCTAATTTTCTTTCTTATAAGAGCCCTTTTTCGAATATAATAATGATTGCCCCTTTTCTCGCTAATCTGTGCCCTTTTATCTCTTGATAGGTGCATTTTCAATTCTGATAGGTGCCCCCTTTCCCTTCTTATAAGTACCTATTTTCCCCTTCTGGTAAGTGCCCATTTTCAAATCTGATAAGTGCCCCCTCTTTACTTCTGATAAGTGCCCTTTTCCTATCTAATATGAGCCCTTTCCCTCTTCTCATAAATGCCCCTTTTCATATCTTATAATTGCCCCTTTCCACCTCTGACAAGCGCCCTTTCCTCTTCTGATAAATGCCCCCTTTTACTTATATTTTTCCACTGTTTCTTACAAAAAGAGGCATATCTAGCTTCAAAGAATCGGTGCGGCTTTATAGTAACAGGTACCCATATACTACAACTACAGTGTAAGGCAGTGGAGCTGGAGGGAAGAGGGGCACAATGCCCCTCACTCGAATGTGCCCACAATTTAAAACAAGTATAAGGGCAATATTTTCTTAAAATTTTCCCAAAACTCGCTCGCTCTTATAGTATATAATTAAATCAAGCAAATCGCATAAAGTATGATGATATCGATGTAATCATGGTAGTCCTAAAGAAAAGCGACAGAGTTAATGTACAAATTAAAAGATCATTAGGCATTCCCTGCAAATTAATTTGCTGTTGTCATTTTCAATACATCGCTGTAAATAATGCACAACCCAAGGACTTCAGCATTACGAAAAAAGTCTGAAAATTTTTGCTCGCTCGCTTCGCTCGCTCGCACATGAATCATTAGACCATTACACACAACTGCTAATTGGGGAAGCTGAAACAATGTCCAGATCCACAATAAAAAGGAAGAAGATGAAGTTGATTACGTATTAATTATACTGTAGGGTAATACCAATATTACAAAGTGGTCCCTGTTTTTGCTTTTTATTCACCCTTTGTAGGTGCCCCTTTTTTTCTCCAAAAGTGCCCTTTTTGGCTGGTGCCGCCCCCTCCACTTTGAAAGACGCTCCACCGCCCCCGGATCCGCCCCTGACTCGGACAAAGAATGAAGTTCTAAACATTTGAAAGCTGAGATCACTGATAAAGTGGAAACCCTTCAATTGTGATTGTGATGTGTGATTTTACGGTGGGACTACTAAAAACGTAACAAGTGCCAAACCTAAAATAAAGCCTTTAACTTATGGTTAAATGATTTCCCTCGGGATGCATGTCCCTCCCCCCCCCCCCCTCCCCCCTTCTTAGTAGTGTTGAACCCTTCGTATCCTCAGGGGGAAAAACGCTTTATATATATTGAACTATTATTATTGATAATGGACGACGTATACAAATGTCCATCGGATTAGTCAAACTTTAGAAAACAATGATCAGCGATTTCTCCATAATTATGTTCTCGAATATGATTCTAAAGTGAACTTGAACTTGCACTTAAATATATGTATTTCCTACCGCTTTAACAAGACAAAACATCAACTTCAGGCAATTTCAAATTGTTCATCACGTTTTGAAGTGTGCGAACTTTACAATGACATAATCTAAACTTGATTTTTATAGGCAATACAACAGACTGTGTTGAAATCGTCCTTGGGTGGCAGTGTTTCTTGGCAGTCTTTGCGATCGCGTTTTTGGAAATGTGAAACGAATAGTCGTCATACTACAATGAAGCAAACGTATGTGGCGCAACTCACTATATGGTGTCCGGTGTCATCAATCCAGGTGAAAAAAAGCTCTCTGTTCATTTTATGTGTGTTTTACGGGACGTGATTAGAGAATGCTTCCTTTTCTTGATGTCTGAAACTGTGCTTATTTATGTAAATGTTTATACTAAATTACTAAATTTATTATTTAATTACGAAATGAAGTTTTTTTTAAATTTATTTATGATTATAATGATCATTGATATATTATGTTCGCAACATTGATTCAGTTGATTATTGAAATTCTGTTATATTCTTATGCTCTTATGTCTATGGAATTTTTTTTTAAAGAGCTGTATCTCAACCATAATATCATTCACGGAGAAAAAAATCCATGAACTCCCCCCTTTTTTTGGGGGGAAGATGTGTTTACATTATTGCTTTTTTTGTTATGCAATTATGGGTGTGGGTCTGTTTCATCAGATGACACTATGAGTACTGATAATATTTTACGCTTGAGTGAATATTTGCTACTTTGGTAAAACCCGCAAAAATTGGTTTGGGCAAAAATGCCCCAGTCTTGAATTTGATGAAAGTGCGTATCTGGCAGTAACTGAATGTTCTCTGTTAATTATCAGTGATTAATTTGAACAATCGTTTAATCCTTAATCCTATACATAGCGACACCCCTCCCCCCCCCCCCCCCCCCCACACACAAAACATTGCATAATATATCTTTCTGCATGTAATTCCATTTTGTTAAAACTCCAGTAAAGGATGCAAATTGCAATGCAGTACAGGAAGCTAAGGCTTAAGATGTTCCGCATTCAAGAACTGAGAGAGGGAGAGAGAAAGAGAGAAAAAAAAGTTGTCTTGAACTTTAATTTGGTTCCTTCTTGGCCCCAGTTGAGGATGCGTTACTGTCTGAAGCATGTGGAAAGTATGCACTGTAATGCATGATGTCGTTCACATGTACATGTTTTTAATTGAAGAAATGTTAAAACGTTACTACTATCAATAACTTTGCTTCTCTTTTAAATTCTTAGTCTTCATACAAGACGAAGTGTATGTGGTCTTGTAATTTTAAGAGGAATAAGAAAACTGTTAGGGTTCCCCTCCCATTATTGCATTCAATCTTTCGAACACTCTTCACACAAAATGGGTATGGATGCAGATGATTTGTGCTGGAAAGACACCACTTGTAATGGTGGTGGTGGTTTTGACTGGATGGGAGGCCGGGGACAGTGACGTATCCAACATTGTGAGAAGCTGGTGTAGCTCCTTATTGAAGTCCCAGTACAAAAATCAGTACAACTTGCTTTGCTCATGATACTGTCCAGGTACATTTAACCCCTGTCTTGGAAGCACCCCATCTCCCTCCCTTTTATCAACTTCTGGATATCCTGCTGTTGGTGTGCACTGCCAGGTATAGGGTTAATGATTTAATGATTGTTCAAATCAATTATTGATATTTAACAGAGAACATGCTGTTACTGCCTGTTACGCACTTTGATCAAATTCAAGACTGAAGCATTTTTGTGTAAACCGATTTTTGCGAGTTTCCCAAAAGTAGCCAGTACTCACTCAAGCGTAAAATATTATGAATATTCATAGTGTCATCCGATAAAACAGACCCTCACCCATAATTGCATAAGAAAAAATCGTATCGATATGGTAAAATTATAATTTTGGAGGATATTTTCAAAGTGTGTACTTTTTTTGATACGCACTGTAGGATAAGAGACTTAAATATAAATAGTTCACAATGACACGGATAATCATGAAACCTTGGCTTTACGTTTCATAATGACAATCGATCTAATGAATATTCATGAATGATCATGCATAGCTGTATAAATGATACTGTTATTGTATTTGTATGATTTCAATAGGAAAACATACAAAGAATTTATAATAGGCTACTATTTTTGCCCCCCCCCCCTCAAAAAAAAAAGAAAAAAAAGAAGCAAAGTTGAAGCTAATATTGTTGGTCTGGTAATGAAATGGATTTTGAGAGAAAAATGGCCCAAAGTAATACTAAGCTGTTTATCATAATGTAGATTGGTTGTTTGAACCGGTAAGATACAAACAAGGTAACAAAGATACGCTGGAAATCAAAATGAAACATACCTTGCTCCACACGCGGTCGGAACGATCAGCTCGATTTAGTTATCTTTATGTACTCATTACTGAGCTTTTTCGTCGTCTTCTTCTCCTCCTCCTCTTCCCTTTTTCTCTTTTTTTCCTCCATTTTATATATCATCATCTTCTTCTTCTTCTTCTTCTTCTTCTTCTTCTTCTTCTTCTTCTTCTTCTTCTTCTTCTTCTTCTTCTTCTTCTTCTTCTTCTTCTTCTTCTTCTTCTTCTTCTTCTTCTTCTTCTTCTTTCCTTCTTCAGTTCTTCTCCTTCCTTCCTTCTTCTTCTTCTGATAAAGTACAATCCACCATTGGGTGTTTTGTCGTTTTATTTGGCAGGGCTGGTGTGGTGTGGTGTATGCACCTTGCATACCATATACAAAACAAAATCTACACAGTTCTAATTACGTGCAGCTAAAGACCACAGTGCTCCTCTGTAACTAATCTCTAACTATATTAAGCCATATAAGCTATATATACAGACAGCTATTACCAAGATTATTACTGACCATCGTGATTGAAGTTTTATAATCATGAACCTATAACCTTCATTTTTCGTAATCCTTGTCCTTCATTGCTCTTGTTTTCTACTTGTTAAGATTCTTATAAAGCCAAACACATTTAAAAACCTAGTTACAACGACTAGCATTAATTTCTGTTTTGCATAAGTTTTCATACTTCACTATCCTTGTTTCAGCCTATACTCAAACAGATTGTCATTCTGTAACGCCAAAGACTCATAGATTAAACCTTTAGATATTGCTTTAGATGATAGTATCAGATAGAACAAATCATTATGATGAAATTTATGAATATTGAAAAACAATTACATAGGAAAATCATAGAACAATGAAATACATGCACTATAAAATGGAATATAATGATAAAGTATATCCTAATGACTGTTTTCTAAGCTTGCCAGAAGCATTTTACCCAAGAATACTCTTCAGAAATTTTTTCACAAATCTTTTTATCAGCAAATATATAAATTTATAAATAAAATTTGCCTAAATTATTGTAAAATTAATAAGAACTAACATATATCTCAGGTCATCGAAAATTATCAAATCGTTTGCCCAATCATTGTTTCAGCCTATATACATGTATGTTTAAACCAATTATTTACATAATATGAATGTTATACACTATTTCCCATTGAATTTCAGAAGTCATTCCGTAACGGTCATTCCATAACGCTGTTTCATTTCATATTTTGTATCATATTCCAAACATTTTCAAACAGATTTCCATTAACATATATGTGACATATCAAAGCTAACATACTACAGAATGATGGCCACAGCAATATTGAAAACCGGATACATATTTTCAGTTCACAGAGTTTGAGTAATATCTGCTCTGGTTGAAAAGTCATGTCCTTTTGTGTCTTTCCGTAACGAAGCAATATGATGTTTAATATTTCAAAAACTTTGATGAATGGTTGACATGAAACTCAACAGTTAAAAAAGTACCTCAAATTAGTTTAGGTATATTGTACTGTCAATTTGTAGATAGTCATTACGATTTTCATAATATTCTTCTTTTAAACTTAGTACTTCGAAATACCGATCGTTTCTCTTATTTATGAGTCCTGTGCATGAAATATTCATATATGCTCGCATGTATACTTTATAAAAACAATGAGCTTTAAACTTCTGATACAGTCAATGATAATAAAGCAGCAACCACACATCATGCACGTAAACACCCGCGTGTATAGCTTTAAACCCAGTGAATTATAACGTGACAAACTCAGTGTTAGAAAGTATCGGAGGAGGATCAAAAGCACCCTTAAAAACTCTTCTCGAGTCACTTTGGTCTTTGCCATTTTTTTCTTCCGGGGGAAGTGCTTTTCTCAACATTATACCCCCTTCTCTTCTTAAAACATTCATTCGACAAATGTTACTAAATAGTAAAGTTGTAATCAGTGTCAGGTAGCTCGAGATTGTTTTATTAGCTTTCCAACTTTGTATGTTTGCCATTTTCTGTATATATATCGGTATTCTTATTTTCTGATTGCAGGATGCCTTACAAGTTCTTGTAAGTGTGGATATGTAACAATAAAAAATTGGGTGGACTATTTCTGCATGTTCGGTAACGGTTTTTATTCTTTCTTTTTAGCATTGAAATTGACAATTGATATTGTTTTTGAAGGAATTAGATTGATATTTTCCACTGCCACTATTGTCTTTGTAAGAGAAGGCCGAGAAAATGGCTATTTTAGGAAAAGTGTGTTTAAAAATAAAGTTGAGTTCTGGTCATGCGATTACATTGTGAAAGAAATTGTCTCGAAGCAGAAGAGAAAGGTTGATCATGTCTACATAAGAACTGGTGTATACTGTGAGGTTTGGAGTCATCAAAATGATAAGAAATCGACCCAATCTCGCTGAAAAGCACATGCACTACACACAGAAATGGGTATATGGGACTGCACGCACACACACACACATGTAGCATGAATGTTCGGCCCGAACTCTTCAGCTTTTTTTCGTCTTCTTTCGAATATGAAGGCATTTGAAGAGCAAGGGACATTACTTCAGTTCTTCCAAACTGACATAAAAGGAATGAGAATTCTCACACATTATTTTTCACCTTTCCCAGAACTCAACTTTCTCTTTAAGGGGGATTCATAATAACAAAAGCTTTTCTTAAGTATTAAAAGAATGGAAATCAATTATAACAGCGCACTACTTAGACTACTGAAATCGTACTAGTCAGGTCAGTCATTCAATAGAGCGTGTGTGGGGAAAACAACTTCAAGTGACTGTAATTAACACAGTGATCTTCTTTGTCTTTCGAAGAGCACTTGTTCATAGGAGGGCGTAATAAGTACATGAGGAGCTTTTTCCTATTTCAAGAGCAAGGGCACGCCATTCCATGTATTATTTTTACCTCGCTGTTTTTAAATGTTCATAATAACGAGATTGGTGATGTAACGTTAGAAATTTTCACGAACTTACGCAATACAATCACCATTATCATTGCTGTCCCTTTTTCATGCTTGACAGTTGCTCAGAAAGTACTCGATTTGGGAGTTTCATCTAAAATCACAGACAAAGCTGTAAAGCGCTTTGTATTATCCAGAATACAGTCATTATTATCAATGATTAATTGATTATGATAGCGATGATAACCTTAATTGTATTAAGATGTTATGATATATATTAATCGCATAACTGCACTCAACTTTTGTAAGCAAGGTGCATGGGAGAAGAAAGTAAGAACAAGAAAATGCACAACAATGGAACAACTTACAATATAAGTAAATCTCTATACTAGGCCTACACTGGAAAGGATTTTTTTAGGAAATGAATTTTTGGGGCATTTTTTAAGCAATCAACGCCAGAATTATTGCAAATATCTTGCGATAGTTGATTCCGTAGATAGGGTACTGCATGTGCAAGAGACCAATGTTGCAGCACATATTGTCGCCGCTGCACTAATTGTCGTAGACAATCTGTGCAGAATTTTTCAAAAACAAGCTGCATAGATTGTCGCCGCTTACACAAATTGTTGTCGGCGTCAATTCGTGCTGCTTGTGCTGTGTAATATTTTGGGGGGAGGCAGGGAGACAATTCCCCAGGGAAAATAACGGGGGCAAACATGTCGACCCCTATTATTCCCCCAATAAATTATTTTTGTTTCATAAAGGTTAATTTATCTTAGTAAACTTATACTTGGGTATTTCCATAAATAAGGGTCCTAATTTGTGACATTCTTGGTGTTCCGCTTACTTAAGGAACACACTGGTTTTGTTGTTATTGTTTTTTTTTTTTGTTGTTTTTTTTGTTGTTGTTTTTTTTTTTGGGGGGGGGGGGCTCTGAGCATAGGCAAATAGTGGAGTAAGATTGAGTACTATTCTAACAGTGAAGATACAATATGTTATGCTCAGAATCACTTTGCAGTCTTACTCCACGATTGGCATCTTACACTCAAGAGCCACAAAAACTTGTGTGTTCCTTATGTAAGCGGGAGACAAAGAATGTCACAAATTGGGACCCTTATTTATGGAAATACCCACTTACATTAAATGAACCAAAGAAAATTGCCAAGAAGAACACTACTAAATCAACGATTTGAACCATAATACCCTCTTCGCTCGACATACATTGTTTTAAATAGACCTTAGCCTATGCACCCAAAATAAATTACTAGTACACAATTACTAGTACACCAAAGGGTATTCTATTGATACAAAGAAACAGACGCTTAAGAACAGACCAATAAATGAAATAATCCGCTACAAAAAACAATCTAATTTCAAGCTAAGAACAGAACACGAAAACGATGTTCAAACAAATTATGTTTGATGGGTGTAATTACAAAGATCAAGACGATGTTTTGAACAGGGCTTGTTCATTGTAGAGCCATTTACAATTCACTGTGATGTCTGGCGACAATCTGTGGTGTCAGCCCTGTGCACAGATTGACACCGACGACAATATGTGCAGTAAGCGGCGACAATCTGTGCAACGTGGGTTTTGAAAAAATTCTACACAGATTGTCGCCGTCGACAATCTGTGCAGCGGCGACAATCTGTGCTGTAACAGACCAATCTCTTGGTTTTATTTTTTTTCTTTTCTTCGTAGTTTTAGGAAGAACAAGCAATTTACGGTAGAATTAGATGATCTTAAAGGGACATTCCACCAGGTGGCCGTGTGGAAAGTCAAAATTGCGTAAGCCCCATTAGCTCGTACGCGTCGAACGCGTCCGTCGGACGAATGCAATTACATTTCGGACTGCACGAAGCCGACCGAAACTCGCACGAGAGCTCGAGCTCAGGCTGAGCGTGCATGTTGCGCGGCGAACAGTCTGTCCGAAGTTTGCGCCTGCGGGGCTACAGCATCATCAGTTAACGAACACAGTACCCTCTTGTGGCATAAAAACGTCCATAATCTTGTGGTTGAATTTCCCTTTAAGCGTTTGGGAGGATTCTAAGACATTAACACACCAAAATTGTCCTCTCCGGCAGATCCATATACTAATATACAGTGAAAAAGAAGCAATAATAATTTAACCACAGTCATGGTAATGCCAAATATTCAACAGGTAACCAATCCATTGATGATAAAAAATAATATGATTAAAACTTCTTGTTCTTGTATGGACAAGGTTACTGTAGTGGTGAATTTTCAATGTATATGATGTAAATGATAATAATGAAGTGGTGTAGCTAGAAGAGGTATGTGCCTCCCTCTCCCCCCCCCCCCCCCCCGAATGGCGACAAAAGGGTGAAAAATCTTGGCCATTTAGATACTGCCAGTTGCATGTTTTCCAATTATTTAACTTTCAGACATTAACACATTAGTAGACGGAGTCTTAACATGGTCGATTAGTCCACTGTCAAGAATAGCATTTAACATTAATAAAGTAAAAGCTTCCCCTAGTCGTCATAGCAACGAAGCCACAAAGTCGTTAATGTGATAATATAGAAGAATTCCCCCTAGATTGGCTGATACTCCTTCATAGATAGCATATCTTCGAAAGAAAAAACCGCTCTGCATTCATGGTATTCGGTTCTAATTTGCGGTTACGCGAAAGTAATTTTGAAATCGGTTTTATAACCCATTCATAATCATCTACACACGATTTCAAATCACGTGGGCCTGCCAATCACAATTTATTCATTTATTCTGATATTGAGTCTAAATACATGGTGATACTCATCAGTTAAGTTGATAACTATCTTTTTATTTCTCACCCAAGCTGTTGTTGCCGACCAAACTCATGCATAGATTATTAAATGATGACCACAGCGCCGGATCCAGGGGGGGGGGGGGTGAAGATGTGCGCCCTTCTTTTTAGGGGCATCTCCCGTTGTTTGCACGAACAGGGTTTCGCAGGTGCACACTCTAATTTGCCTCTCTCCCATCGCATACCACCTTTAAGGTTTCGTGTGCAAACCTTCTAACTTGGCTAACTCCCATCGATTACCACGTATCAAGATTTGCGTGCACTCCTATAATTTGTCTGAATCCAATTGTTTATTTATTTATCTATTTACTTTCTTAAATTACTGGGTAGGTAAATTCAGTATTAAAATACTGATGGATACATGAAATACATGAAATACACTAAATATAATGCAGTACCCCAAAATACATGAAATACACGTTAATGTGGAAAATAATTAATGTACCGAATAGGATTTATCCACAGAGATTGGCAACTCGGCGTACACGTGTAAGAATTCGCAGGTGCCCCTCTATTTCAAAATCCCTTTTCCGCGACTGTGTAGATCGCAACCATTAATATGATCTATGACTACAGAGACAAAACCAAAGATTTCAACTTAATTGACTGAAACACGCTACAATTACTTTACAATTAAAAAATAAGATGTAAGTAGAACATGTGACAATGGAAACACGTGAACGAAAGGGATCATTTATTGGCTGATAAATTAGGAATCACAAACACGTTTTGTACTGCGAAAATTTAAACACTTTATCTCCCGTCATCTTATCCGTTAAAGGTGGGACTTACTTCGAGCATTTAAAACAAGTGTACTGGATTGATTCACTGCCCCTCCATAAAATGGTAGACCTCTTTGGTTAAAGTTGATGAATAACAAGATTAATGTATACTAAACTTAAATGCTTCAAAATCATCTTCGAGAAGAAAGTAATAGTAATAGGCAAGCAAGTGAAGATTCATTAACACCAAGAAATAGAGGTTCGAATTAGCAGTCTCAATAGCAGCGCCGATAGGGGTGCAGAATATAAACTTTTAACGTTCTGCATTAATCATACTGAATCCTTAAATGTATCTCTCTCTCTCACTCCCCAGTACTTTTCACATCCCCCTCTTTTTTTTTCCTTAAAAAAGACAAAAAAACTTGCTAATATCACTCAAATTAGCATGTTTCTTTCTTTTTCCTTTAAATTCAAGGACTGTAATTATTTTTTACTTTTCTCAAAACAGGGGTCTATGAAATACAAGCCATGCTTAATTAATAGACTCCTCCACTTATGTTTTCCTTTACAGTTACAATATCTACATTTTACCAATTGCGAGAGAGCGAAATTTTTAAAACTTTTCGTAGTGAACATGTACAGAAGTTACATACAGAAGTTACATAATGATCTGGGAACCTTGCTGCCCAAAATGTGGATATTCTGGCATCTCGCTGTCCGAATATGAAGTTGTGTTTGCCCGAATATCGAAACTTAGAAAATCCTAAGTGGGGGGCTGCAGCCCATCGCCGAAGGGGGACACCTTTTGCCCGAATGTCAACTTTCCAGTGTTTTTTCGCAAGCGAGCAAACAAATTGGCTATTTTTTCCTTCTTTTTCTTTCCTTCCCTTTTCCTTTCCTTTTTTTTTCTGTTTTTGTGTTCCTTTCCTTTCCCTTTTTTTCTTTTTTCTTCTCCTTTCTCTTTTCTTCTCTTCCTTTTCTCTTTCCTCTTCCCTCTTCCTTTTTCCGAGGTGGCGCATTTGTCGACAGCGATTCTGAGTTGGGGGGGGGGGGGGTGTGACACCCGCACACCCTCGCTAGCGACGCCCCTGGCTATGTTCCTGTTCTTAATTTTCATATGTACTGTTTAAAATATGTTTAAAAATTGTAAAAAATATATGTTAACTTTGTGGAAAATAGATAAACTTTGAAACTTTGAATCATTTGCACCGCTTGAGGTTCATTTTGCAACTAGTCGGACTTCGTCCAGCATGTCTATATAAGGTGAAACGCGTATAAATCTTTTTCAGCTCATTTTGTCATGTTTGTAATATTGGTAGCCTAAAGGAAATTGGAATACTTGAGCAGCACCCCTGAAAGAGTCGGCGGTGCAGCACCCCATAGCCACTGGTTGTTTTGAGGGGGCACCGAGAGAAAATCACCCCCCCCCCCCCCGGGGAAAGTACTGAAGATTTTTTTCCAACCCAAAACTGTGATAATTTTTTTTCCCTGCGTGTCAGAGACTTTTTTCGGATTCGCCACTTGCAGGGCATAACTTTCTAGTTTCTACATTCAGCCCCCCCCCCCACCCTCCCCCGTGAAAAACTTCTTTCCAAGTGTCCCTCCACTACGGCTAACTCCCATGCATACAACCCATGAGATTATGCGTGCCCCTCCTTCCCCCGACTCTAATTTGGCTTATACTCATCGCTCGTTTAAGAATTTACAGGCATCCCTTCTATTCTTAAAATCCTTGATCCGAGAATATGAACTTATAAATCGCATGCATCAATACAAGAAAATCAAAGCTCTCAAGTTCAGACTGAAACAACCACTATTTATATCGGAATTTAAATTACTTAAAACATATGGTGTATTAAAGTAAGGCATGTGGCAATGAAAACAAGTGAACAAATGAGAACATTTATGCATTAGTTCAGGCCTTTACTTAAAAATATGCCTTCGGAATTATAAACATGTTTCCTTCTAAAATATTACACTTCCGTTATGTTACACACCAGATCCCCCCCCCCCCCCCCCCACTCGTCATCCGGTCCAAGGAAGGGGGACATCCTTTTTTCTGCTACGCATCATCAGTCCTATCAGTAGTCGGTCCTAAACTAAGATGTTGTTATTGTTGTTTTTATTTTTAGTAATATCTTCGTTATTATCATTATTATTATTATTATTATTATTATTATTATTATTATTATTATTATCGATTTGTCAACAACCTAATGATCAGTTGGTAAATTAAGAAGTTACCGGATTTTATCCAGAAATTTAGGGTTAGTCTTTGTTTCAACAAGTCCTCATCTTATTCGTAATTCTCCTTTTTCATTCTAGTCCATGACCTTTCGCAGAATATGTGCTGTCCCGAGCAGGCTTGCTTTATGTATGGTTTCAAACGATACGTCGACTCCTAGATCAGCCAGGAAGCTCTTACGTCTTGTTGTCACTGTTATTATTATTATTATTATTATTAGCATTAGCATTATTATTAGCATCATTATTAGCATTATCATTATTATTATTGTTATCATTATTAGCATTATTATTATTATTATTATTATTATTATTATTATTATTATTATTAGCATTAGCATTATTATTAATATTATTATTATTATTATTATTATTATTATTATTATTATTAATATTATTATTATTATTATTATTATTATTATTATCGTTATAACGAAACTCTTTCGGGAAATCACCATAAGGGCAGTTTAAATGCCCCATATATCCAATAGAAATCATGTTTCGAATTACGTATACGTCATTATAATGTTCGAATAATTATAGATGATGGACAAAGCTACTAAAATTGCAATGGTTTGACTAATCAAAATTATAAACATTACTATTATTAATATTACTATTATCATTATTATTATCATTAATAATATTATTATTATAATTATCAATATTATTATCATTGCTATTATTATTATCATCATTGATATTATTATTAATATTATTATCTCATGATAAGTATATATCTACTACAGACAGAATTATATTCCATGATCATCCAATGAGGAGTATATAGTTCATAATCTACCACAGACAGACTTATACATATATTCCACTATAATATAGTCCATATGTTCCGCATACCGATTTATATTCCGTGATCAATTATTGAGGAGTACAGTTCATAATTATCTACCACAGACAGACTTATATTTTATGATCATCCTATAAGAAGTATGGTTTATATATTATCACAGAAAGACTTCCATTCCATGATTATCTAAGATAAGTAAATAGTATCTACCACAGACAGACTTATATTCCATGATCATCCAGTGAGGTGTGCAGTTCATATCTACCACACAGACTTTTATTCTATATAGTTCATATCTACCACAGACAGACTTATATTCCATGATCATCCAGCGAGGAGTATAGTTCATATCTACCACAGACAGACTTATATTCCGTGATCATTCAGTGAGGTGTGCAGTTCATATCTACCACACAGACTTTTATTCTATATAGTTCATATCTACCACAGACAGACTTATATTCCATGATCATCCAGCGAGGAGTATAGTTCATATCTACCATAGACAGACTTATATTCCATGATTATCAAATGAGAAGTATAGTTAATATCTACCACAGACTCATATTCCATGATCATCCTATAAGAAGTATAGTATATCTGACCACAGATACACTTCCATTCCATGATTATCACATGACAATTATTTATCTACCACAGACAAACTTATATTCCATGAAAATAAAGTTCATGTCCTCTATAGACAGACCTATATTCCATGACCATCCAATGAAGAGTATAGTTCACATCTATAACAAACAGAAGTTTACTTTATGATCATCCTGTGAGTAGAATAGTTCCTATATTCTACATACAGACTTTAATTCCATGATTATCCAATGACAAGTATAGTTCATATATTCCACAAACAGACATTTAGTCTGTAATCATCCTATAAGCAGTATGGTATATCTTACCACAGACAGACTTCCATTCCATGATTATCTCATGAGAAGTATAGTTCATAATTATCTACTAGAGACAGACTAATATTCCATGATCATCCAATGTGGAGTATAGTTCATATATACCAGACAGACTTATATTCAATGATCATTCTAAGAGAAGTATGGTTTATATCTTCCACCGACAGACTTATATTCCATGATCATCCTAAAAGTAGTATGGTTCATATCTATCACAGACAGACTAATATTACATGATCATCCCATGAGAAGTATAGTTCATATCTACCACAGTCAGACTTATATTCCATGATAATTTAGTTCATATCTTCCACAGACAGACTTATATTCCATGATCATCCTATGAGTAGTATAGTTCATGTCTACCACAGACAGAATAATATTCTGAGATTATCCTATGAGTAGAATAGTTCATATCTTCTACAGACAGACTTATATTCCATGATGATCCCATTAGAAGAAGAGTTTATGAATGCTATAGATTATTAGACATACATTTTTACATATGGTTTCGGTGAGCTTTGGGATCGAAATAAGAACCAGAATCTAATAACCTAAATGCGGAAAGGGGAACTATTTTCATATCTTTTTTGTTCGAAATTCACTATTAATACATCCCCACTTGCGACTCTGATAAAAGAAAACAATACCAAAATTATTACCAAACATTAGAAACGACATGGTTATAAAATCATTCCCAATATAACCGAAAGCAAGATTATATATGGATGTGACTTCCTTTCTAAATATTTCACGTTGATAAAACTTCCAAGAAAGCCTTGCCTTACATTCAGACAAAGTGATAAACAATTGAACTATACTTTCACGTCCATGTTATGAAAAAAGGTACATAGACTACATGTTGTTCGCTCTTTCCTATGGCAAGCCATCGGAGTCTACCTACGTCTACTAGTACGCGTACCAAGTAGACGTCACGTAAAACCAAACGGTACGTCACGTCTACTCGTTACGTGACGTGTACCCAATTTCGTGTACTCTGTCGTGACCTTACGTCACGTCACGTCTGTTCAATTACGTGTGCTTTGCTCAATACGTCACGTCTTCTTTGAAATGGTCTAATTCGCGCAGTGAACAGGCTTTTTTTTTTTTTTTTTTTTATGAGACCGCTTCTTTTTTCTACATAGGGGATGTAGGATATGAGAGTTTGGGAAGTCAAATCCCGATTATCAGGATTCCCCTCTTTGTTATGAAAATGGATGGCTCTATCATGATCAAGTTCAGGGGTCGCTGAACCGGGGGGGGGGGGGGGGATCTAGCAAGGGATTGCAGGCTTCCCCTCACACACATACACGCACACAAACTCCCCTTTGCTTATATTAATAATAACATATTATGCTCTTACTCATGCTCAACCTCCTGCCCCCACTTTTCGAACGCTCTGTGGCCCGTGAACTAATAATTATTATGCGTGTCTTTCCACGTATGCCAACATCGTTTACAGGCCTAACCAACTTGATATTAGGGCGTCCTATTTCGTTTCAAGCCTTTTTTCAAAACATGTATGCTGCGGTTTGTGGTCTGTTATCTTCACTTTTGCATCAACTAAAAAAATGAGGGAAAGGTAACCGTTTCCTTTGTTTTCACAATAGAAGATCGGACAGGCAATCACTAAAAAAGAAGAAAATGAGAAAAGAAAATTATATTTTGTACTTGCATGATAGCCCTCTTGCCCTCGAGTTTGGGGGCAAAAACGATTTCCCCTCCCTTCCCCAATGATGGGCCCCCTCGCAAGAAAACAGAAAAGGAAAATTGCATGTAATAATCATCCCTTGTTTTCCGTGGGGCCACTCGTTTTTCCGTAGGTTCGTTTTTTCCGGAGGTTTGGGTTATTTTAAAACCTGAAAACTGAATGTACACAGTATCCCCCTCTTTGACGGGGATCCGGATTTTTTTTTGTCAGGACTTGCGGGGCCGGCCTTATAGTGAACAAATTCGGAGGCCGCAGAACGGGAAAGTTGGGGGGGGGGGGGGCTATGGGGCTGAAGCCCTCCATGTTTACACCCTTGAGATTCGTTTCATTATGCTTATCAATACCGTGGAATTCCAATAAAACTCTGAATCCCCCCTCCATTTAAAAAAAAATCATGCAATATTTTCCACTTATTGAAACAACATCATTTAAGGTGTTAACAAACTTGATCTTAGTGCGCCCTTAGAAAGGTTTACTGCAGGACTATATTTCTGAAAGAATGCCTGTTTCTGGTTTTATATATGTTCATTGTTTTACTCGGTTTCCTTAAGGGAATAAATAACAAGTAATCACAAGAAAAAATAATCACATTTTGTATGTGCATTGGTACGTCGGTGCAGCCCTGCATTTTTCCCTCTGCAAAATTTTGTATCGTCCTATTAAAATTTTCTCTTCGTCTATTGTTTTCCTTGTTCATTTATTCCCTTCCCGTCTTCTTTTGATTTCTCTTGCTTTGTTCATGTAAAAAAAACGGACGTGTGACTCGAACAGTGTGGTGGGGGTAATCAGAAGGACCCTTTCGATGGACAATCAAAATTGAGCTGGATTAGCGGGGGGGGGGGGGGGTGGGGAATGAATAACTGGATGAAACCTTGTGGAAAAAGTTCAGCAAAACTCCCGCTATCATGAATGGCCATGCACTGCCAGACATTTTATATTGCGGCTGATGCCCGGATGCCCGCTAGACGCCCCCACCCCCTCCCTCATTGAGCGAGGTAGGCCTAGGTTGGAAAGGTATTAAACCCAATGCACTCTAGCATAATAATATAGTCACGGTAGTATAATGTCACACGTTATCTTAAATGATTGCTTGTACCTGACAAGTACCCCCCCCCAAAAAAAAAAAAAATAAAATAAAAATAAATAAATAAATAAAATAAAATAAAATAAAAAATAAAAAATAAAAAAAATAAAAAAATAAATAAATAACTAAAATAAAATAAAAAATAGGGGTGAATGGAGGAGGGCAGAATTGAATGGATCAGTAGGAGAACTTCAATATTAAAAAAAGTCAGGGGATAAATATCAAGCATGATTCCACGTATTACAACTTTACAAGTGACATCTGGATGACAGTGTTGGGCTACAACAGTGATAAGACCCCATGCCCCCCCCCCCCCCCCCTCTCGATAAAAATGATAATAATGATCGGCAGGGAAGGGCTGCCTGGTGAATTCCAGTCATAAATTTTCATGATTGCAAGACAATAAATAGAAAGGGGTAGGAAAAATAACGAAATGAAATAGGATGAAAATATGCGGCAGAACTCCCTCTATCGTAAATGCCCACTGTAAGACATTTGAAATGGTGGGGGATGTCCTTCAGACGCCCCCGAATAAATGACCTAATCCCCATTCATTGAGATATGTCAGCTGAAGAGGTATCAGGATGGGATCTAGTAGAAAGTAGAAAGAAATTTACGTAATGTATGATGTTCGTATAGTGTATGTCATATGAAGTGGCTGCTTATGCATATTATATTATACCGCCCCTGCACAAAAAAAGAAGAGAGAGAGAGAGAGAGAAAAGTATTAGCTGTATTAGCAAGAGAAGTAATAAATTGCTATTAAGAAAAGCCTTGAGCAGGGGCAACGCGCCCCCGGGGGGAGGCAGGGGACACAGTGCCCCCCACACTTTTTCAAGTACCCCAAAAGTGCCCTTTTTATTTCTGAAAAATGCCCCCTTTCCCTCCGATAAGTGCCATTTCTTACTACTAAATGTGCCCCTTTTCCTTTCTAATGAGTGCCCTTTCCCCTTCTCATAAGCGCCCCTTTTCACCTAAATTATAAGTGCTCCTTTCCGCCTCTGATAAGAGCCCTTTCCTCTTCTTATAAGTGCCCCCTTTTACCTATATTTCCAACTTTTTTCTCTATTTTTTTTTTTTAAAAACAAAAAGAACCATATCTAGCTACGAAGAATCGATGCGGCTTTACAGGTACCCATATTACTACAACTACAATAAGGCAGCGGAGCTGAAGGCAAAAGGGACGCAATTCCCCCCCCCCCCCCCCCCCCCCCCAAATGATTTCTCATTCCGCTTGCTCGAATGTGCCAATAATTTACACCAAGTAAGGCAGTATTTTCTGAAAATGTCCCCATAACTCGCTCGCTACGCTCGCTAGCTCTTACAGTATATAATGAAATCAAGCAGATTGCATAAAATATGTATATCGGTGTAATCCTAAAGAAAACGACAGGGTTAATGTACAAATTAAAAGATCATTCGACATTCCCCCAATTAAATTTGCTGTTGTCATTTTTATTATGCATGTACATCGCTGTAAATAATGTATAACTCAAGGACTTCAGCAATAGAAAAAAAAGTCCGAAAATTTTTGCTCGCTCGCTTCGCTTTCTCGCACATGAATCGTTAGACCATTACACACAACTGCGTATCAGGGAAGCTGAAGTAGTGACCAGAGCAGCGTTTCATCAAGCGGTCATAAGTACAAGTTCGCCGACATCCCATTGAAACGCCTGTATCAAAATTAACATGCGTTTCAATGGGATGTCGGCGAACTTGCACTTATGACGGTTTGATGAAACGATGCCCAGAACCACAATAAAAAGGAAGAAGGTGATCCTTGATAATAACTATACTAATTAGACTGTAGGGTGATACCAATGTCACAAAATGGTCCTTTTTTCGCTTTATGTTCACCCCTTGTAGGTGCCCCTTTTCCCCAAATAAGTGCCCTTTTTTGCTGGTGCCCCCACCTCCACTTTGAAAGACGCTCCGCCACCCCTGGCCTTGATACTAAGACCCCATATATCAAAAAGAGCCACTGGCTGGCATCAAGTCTTGGGTTGTGCCCTAAGAGTCGCCCCCGTGCTCCACCTACCCCGCCCACCTCCGAGTGAGCTGAACCTGTGAATTCAATTGGTAGATGCATATACTCAGCAAGGCATTTCAAGTAGTAGGTGGAAAGAAAATGACGGAGTGAGACCAAGTTACGGGGAAATGTCTGCCCAACGCCCATGAATATGAATTGCACAAAAAAAGTAGCTAGATTAACCAGAATCGTAATAGTGGAGCAGCATATCGTAATAGCGTCCAAAGATTGGGGGGCGGTAAGGGGCCTTCCGCGGGCGCAGCATACTCCATATAGGCATCCAGTGACCATTCATTATACACGGATTCTAACATTACCGGTATGTACAACCTGACTTCCTCTAATACTGCACATTTCTTACTGATCCAGTCAATTTTTTTTTTTTGGGGGGGGGCGGTGGGAGTGGCCATTCTATGGCGTTTGGTAGGCACTTAAAATGACTTGTGGTATAGGAATGTCATAAACAGTGGCTTATCTAGGGAATTATGGTGCCCGGGACAAACTATAAAACTGCCCCGCCCCCCCCCCCCCCCTGATTAAAAAACAAAACAAAACTGATATTAACTTCAAAGACTTTGTGGAAATGAATTTGATGCCGTTATTGGATAGAGGGGTCGGGCTACACGCACAGCGGAATGTTAATTCTTGGCCAAACCTGCGCACTCTTTGTCAGAAAATCATGGATGAAAGGGTCACTCTATGAGATGTCGAAAGAAGTTTTCCTCACCAACCAGCCTAATTTGAAATATATAAAATAAATTTCGAAGGGCGCAGGAGCGTCACCAGAGCGGGCTGTGACTTTTCATTTTCCTTAAATTTCTCTTTGCAAATTTAGAAGATTGAAATTACAAAAGCTCCCTACAGTGCGAAGGGACTTCGATATCTTATTTAAAGGGGTAAAGGCGAGGGGCAAGTTGCCCCCTTGAATATTCTAGAAATAATAGGAACTTTCAGTGAAGTGAGGAAATTATGTCATTATAGTGAATAATCATCCAGTTAGTCTTTTAAAAGTTTGGATAAGCTATAGTTATGCAGGGGCCGCAAAGCATTTTTGAAAGTGGGGGGGGGGGGCTGATTTGATTTCACTTGAATAATGACAATCTCGCACCTTTTTTCGGGGAATTCAAATCAAATCAAATCAAATCAAATCACTTTATTGATTTAAAATCCAATTTAGGATTATCATCAACATAATACAAAGAAATAGTTTACAGAAATTAAAGATCGAAACAAAATAGCAATCACTGGGAAGTAACAAAACAACAAGAAAAACAAAAATAAACACAAAGCGAATTAGAACAAAACAAAATAAGCATCACAATTCTGAGGCAATACAATACTGTAATCATTATGTATAATATGTAGGCGTCCTGCCAAACTCTTCCTACTTATATAATAAAGCCTATTTTGGGCATGTATTATCTAATCTGTCGTTGTACATATTGCTGATGGAGTTGACACAGATCTTGCTTATATCATAGTCCCTACTCTGCATTATATATTTGAATTTGTTTAGTTCGCTCATATCTTTAAATGAAGGTATTATGGTACATATGTTATGTAACAGTTTTTCTCTTTGTTCTTTATATGATTGACATAGCATAATAAAATGAAATTCAGTTTCTATATCTGATTGGCAAGTGGGGCATAAACGTTTATTACACTTCTAAATGTTTGTGGCGTCCCTGTTCTATCATTAATTTACTATTGCTTATTCTTATTCTTAAATAGTTTTTAACATGTGACTTGTCTATATCTAATAATAAATATTTTTCTAAGTTATACGAATCTTTCAGGTCCTTATATGTTCTGAGTTTGCTACAGTATGTCTCACTGTTTTCATCGAGAATTTTCTGCCAATGTCTTATATATCTTTCCTGCAATTTATTGCCAATACATTTTATAAGTTGCCGTTTTGAAAAAGTGTTTTGCTTGTCCCATATGTGACCAAAACCTATATCTTTCAAGAATACTTTTAGTTGTTGACAAAACCCTTTCTTTATTTTCATGTTTGAGTGGTATGCTATATTAATTAGACTGTCGGCGTTTGAATTTATTACATGTAACCAAAAACCAATCGTCAATTTTAAACTTGCTATCGACAACGGGTATCTTCCTAATTCTGATAAAACCGCACTGTTAACAGCTCCTCTGTTGAGTCCAAGCATATTCTTCAGATATTTTACATGCATTTTCTCGGGGGTAACTGAATTATATCTGTTCTCTAAATTCCCCTTTTCAATTTTCAGTATATCCATTATCCAAATTTCTGAGCAGTATAAAGCAATTGGTTTGATACAACTATCGAATAACTTTAAATGTGGTATGACAGATAAACGATCACTGGCTAGTGTGCTTCTTAAAGAGAACATTGCCTTCTTTGCTTTGGCCATTAAATTAATTGCCGCATGAGAAAAATTGCCCGAGGGCTTAAATAGGAGTCCCAAGTATTTGTATTCATGAGCTATCATAATAGGCTTATTATCTATAAAAAAAGTTATCTTTATGAATCAATCTACCCATTTTATTAAAAATCATGACATTTGTCTTTTTGATATTTACTTGTAAATTCCAGTATTTACAATAGGTATCAAGTTTATTTAAGGAAGTTTGAAGACCATCTGGGGATTCGGATAATAATACAAGGTCATCCGCGTAGAGTAAACAAGATATCTTCTTCTCGCCAAGCATTGGTGGTTGGCAGTCTTCATTAAAAACCTTAACCAAATCGTTGATATATAGAGAAAAAAAGGTAGGACTCATGAAACAAGTCTACTCAAAAAAGTGTGGGGGCTGCAGACCCCCAGCCCCCCCCCCCCCCGTTCCGTGGGCCATGTTATGGGATACACTCCTCCAACACAACTCGCCACTCCTGTGCTCCACTTCATTGCAACGGAAGCCCACAAGGGCCCCCTCCGGGTCCTCCCCCGCTCTACATCTTTCTATAACCACGCCTAATATATATAACCCTTCCTCCCACATCCATCCCGGATGTATATTGCATTGTCTTATCCTCTGATTTTCTTTTTAAAGGCCCTCTCATATAATGACACACATCAGGGATTTCAAAAATATAGTTTTTCAGGGTTGGAGGAGAACCCCCCTTCTACATCCACACCTAGGTGTATATGCAGTTTTCTACTATCAGTTTTCTTTCCAAACTAGTAAAATTCGTGCATCATTTACCTCTCTTGGGTTATAACAAATTACATTGTAAAGCGCAATGAAGTATTCACGGAATACACTATATAACTGAAACATAATTCTATTCTTATAATTGTTATTTTCATTATTATTATTATCATTATTTTTATTATTATTATTATTATTATTATTATTATTATTATTATTATTATTATTATTATTATTATTATTATTATTATTATTATTATTATTATTATTATTATTATTATTATTATCATCATCATTTCTAATCTCAAAAAATTCGTGGGAGGTGAGAGATGAATCTAAGACAAGGACAATTACCCCCGCCGGAAAGTTACCCCCTAGCGCATTTAGCCCTAGGTATCCCAACGACAGCCTCCCTCCTCTCCACCCCCTCCCCTCCCAAGGGGGCTGGGGGCACAATACCCCCACATTTTCAAGTAGATTCAGCCTTTTATTGTCTGATAAGTTACTGTTTTGTTTATAAGTACCCTCCCCCTTTCCCCTTCTTATAAATGCCCCTTATCACTTCCAATGAGCTAAGCCCACTTCCTCTTTTTATAATGCCCCCATCCCGCCATTACGCAATTTTAAAATCCCAGTGCCGTCACTGAACACTGAATTTCAAACTGAAAAGTGAAAATTCAGATACATTTATACATTTTTCTTTCTTACATTGTTTTAAAAATGTTAAAGAAAGGAGGAAAACTAAAATAACAGACCAATAAAAGTTTGAGTAAAATCTGATTAGAAATGAGAATGTTATGAATTTTTCAAAGTTGTAATCACTCAAACACAATTTGGCAACCGACTCCGTGACGTTTCTTGTGAGGTCCCATCCCATTTGCCCTGCAGTACTAAAAAAATAAATTTTCTGCTTTTATGCAAATCAACTAAATACCAGGGTGAAATTCCTCTTATATGTAGCTATTTGCGAGCGACTACAAAAAATTTGGCCTCTATGTTTGATTAAAAGGTTTTTTTTTTACAGGTCTACATGACTGTTCTTTACAATAATGCATAAAACACGATAAAAACTATTTTCGAAAAATCAACTCAAGGCAATTTCAATAGCTCTGTCTGTCACCTTTAGAAATGTGCGAACATTACAATGGCGTATTACGTAATCCGAACCTGATTTCTATGGGCAGTATAATAGGCCTTTGAAATTGCCCTTGAGATTATTTTCGAAAGTAGTTTTTATCGTGTTATAAGCTATTGATTTGTTTGTTTCAAGTTAATATCACAGTTTATCTCAGTGAATAATATACAAGGACTTTCAAATTAGCTCTCAGACTGTTGGGCTCGACACTTACCCAGGCCTGTCATATAAGCCGAGGAAAGGGAGGGGGGGGGGGGGTGGGGTGGGGGGGGGGGCAGAGAATGGGGATTTGTAGTTCCGTGGCTTCGCTCCCTTGCAGATTAATATAGATGCAGTGTTTTTCCACTTAACTAACACGATAAAAACTACCTTCGAAAAATAAACTCTAGGGCAATTTCAAAGGCCTATTGTACTGCCCATAGAAATCAGGTTCGGATTACGTAATACGCCATTGTATTGTTCGCACATTTCTAAAGGTGATAGACAGGGCTATTGAAATTGTCTTGAGTTTATTTTTCGAAAGTAGTTTTTATCTTTTGACAAACATGGCACAATATAAATGATCACTATTATTATTATTTACAAATCCCGTATACTACAAGGCCCAAAAATAGAATGGGTAACACTGTCTTTCCGCCCACTCGCAAGGAAAAATGATGTGACATAAATTATTTTACAGTAAAAAAATGGAAAATATTTATATTTTCTAGTGCTCTGATTTTTTGTTTCTTACTCGGTCTCTTCACCATTCCCTCGCATATTAATGAGGTAGTGTTTCTAAAGACTGTTCTGTAGAAACGCAGTTTAAGTCAAGGCCTCGGAAGTAAGGGGCGGGCTATACTCAATTTGCCCCCGCCCATAGCGAGACAAGAACCTATATTGCACTTAATAATTTGCAGTAAACAATGAATAAGCTTTCCATAGTGGTAAAAAGTACGAAGTTTTATGGAGTTCAACAGCCCAAAATATCAATAATCTTACTAGGTAGCTATAAGCTCCCTCTTATTTTCCGGTATGTCTTCGGGCGGCCGCGTGGGGCTGGGGGGGGGGGCACTTTCCTCTTTTATTGCCCCCCCCCCCCTCCATGACAATAAATTTTGCTGTATCGCGATAAAAAAAAATTTAGTGCTCTAAAATAAAGAGGCAAAATTTCACCATACCAAAACCAAAATTTTCTCACAAATCATGGTCCCCACGCTCCGTTACATAATATACTGGTGATGAAACAGCACTGGAAACAGTGCCTATGTTGATAGAATCCCGGTGGCGTAAAAGGGAGGGGGCAGAAGTTTAACTCTATCAGTTAGTGGGCTACAAAATAGTTTTGCCCCCTCCCAAACACACACAAAACCATAATTTTGCAGTATGGCAACATTGAAAAAAAACTTAATTTTTTTCAATAGATGAAGTACTTATCATCGCGTACTATAGAAACTCAATCTACTTGCGAGACCACGATTTTGTGGGACAGAGGCTCGATCTCTTCTATATAAAAAGGGGTAGGGGAGAAGAAGGATCGATGCTGATGATGATTTAAACATCAATTGAGTGAACATAATATGTACATTACCATGGCGGCGGAACCGGGGTTCGGCAAGGGGCCCATCGAGCCCCCTGCCGATTTCCGAAATCAAGAAAAGTGTCCTTGCTTTGACAAAAGAAAATCTCCTGAGTGAACAAATGCCCCTCCTGTCAATTGCCAATCCTGTGATAAAATTGTCCTTTATTTATCTGATTTAGACTGTTGCACTGAGAAAATGATCTCTCTTAATTTATAATATAATAATTATAATTATAATTATAATTTGAGTGTGTTCTTGTTCCATCCCAGCAACAGTCACATCCCCGCCCTCCCTGTATAACGTACGAACGTTCAGTCTTTAAAAAACATAATTGTTTTATCGAATACATTGAATTTATCAACAGTCTTTTCACTAACGCCTTTGCGACTAGAATATCCATTAGGCCTGTGTGACATTGACAGCCGATACACCCCCGGCCTTAGTATAGGCCCTATGACGAAATTTAGTGGAATCTAGCTCTGCCTCCACATGGATTACTAATCTTCTATGCTTTTTCAAAGTTCAAGTATATAATGCCAAGGAGTGTAACAACCCATGAAGAAGATTTTTTTCTTTGTTAAGAAAACAAACCGTTTGTTATTTTACACTAGTTTTTTTTTCTTCTTCTTCTTCTTCTTTTTTTTTTTTTTTTGGAGGGGGAGGGGGTTCACATTTTTTCGCTGGGGAAGGGGGGGGGGGAGGAGGACGAGTATGTCTCGTTTCAATGGTTATAGCAGATAACTCCTTGGTTATAGCATGGGAATGTATTAATGTAACTAAGATTCCCTGGTTATAGCAATTAAGGATAGGCAAGCCATCTCCCCATTCATGTATTAGTACCCCTTATGCACTGGATATCAGCTGGTTAACCCTTGGGTAAACAGGCGGCCTTCCAGTGGTCATGACGAGTCCACAAGAGGTCATGACCCTTAAAGTAGAATTTCATTGATTTTGAATATTGATTTAATTTTTATTATTGCATAGGTGAAGCTTAGATTGAACAAGGTTCATCAAAATTCAACGCTTGGAAACATTTGAAGTAATGATTATTATCAATTATAAAATGATATAACACAGCCCCGCTATAGCACCTATAGAGCTCTTTGAACGCTGCTGAGATATGTGACGTCATACCGGGGAGCAATCCTTCCTAAGCAGACGATGCCCCATAACATCTTACACATTTTCAGTGCCTGTTTTGTCATCTCATCTTCACTTATTTCTCTTACTTCGCTAGCGTCAGTATAAATGTTTATTTGTTGCCTCACTCTAAATTTCCTGCATGGTATTATTTTGATGAAAAATGCAGCGTTGAAAAAATAAAGGAATCAATCGCTTGTAAACAAAATAAGATGCCATTGTATTTTCAGCTGCATGCACCGCGGCATGTCGGCGTTTCAAGAGGGAACGAATACCATCCATGCTATAATTCAGCGGGCTTTACAATTCGAAAGTGTGATTTCTTTGATTGATCATTGACCCTTATCATGACTTTTTACAAACAAAAGATTATAGTTACTAGAAACGGTTTCACTTCCCTTTTAGAATGATGTGAAATACGGTCATGGTGAAACACACCAAACTCTTTATAATTTAAAAATAATTGCATTGCAGTTACGTTCACTTGATATAGGACGTCGTCTGCTTAGGCAGGATTGGTACCTGATGTGACGTCATGAAAACATGGGTATATTTCTGGCGAATCGCTCGGATATCCCAGATGCTGAGAAGCATTTTTATTTGTGCCATTTTTTAATCATCAAACACGCAGTTAACGTAAAACTTATACGATTACCATCTGCAAGCTTTCTAGTTTCTAGAGATACATTATTGAGCATATTTGTGATTTGCTTTGAATATCTACTTTAATTGCACAACAGATGGAGGATAAGAGCGTGAATAGTGTCCATGTAGTAGAAGTTTGTATACTTTGCATGCACTATATAGCTTTGACTCTATATAGTAAACATGAGCTGTACATGTGGGGAGTTCTCACTTGTTTTTCTTTCCTCCGCTCATTACATGGTATTTATGGATAAACTTTATACATTAATTTCATCATGAGAAATTTTTGTGACAATAATAAAAACAATATTAATAATAATAATAATAATAATAATGATGATAATAATAATAATAATAATAATAATAATAATAATAATAATAATACTAATAATAATAATAATAATAATAATAATAATGATAATAATAATGACAATGAAGATGATAATTATGATAGTAATAACAACAATCATAATAATAAAATAAAAATGAGTAGTAGTAGTAGTAATGACAATAATAAACCAACTCTGCACGGTTTATACTTTACTTTGATTTTTGTTAGTTTGCTAAAAAGAGTGTAGGCCTACTACTACTACTCTAAAAATTTATAGGACGAATTCATAATCAGTCACCAACAGAAATATATTGAACACCCTGAGCCCCTGCCAAGCCCTATACTTCCCTTATTGAACAATATTATTAACGTACATGATTTGCTTTATTGACAAAAAAACAAAAACAAAAACAAAAAATCCTGGAAATAGACTAACTCTTAGCTGACGTCACGTAACGACCAGAGCACACGTAATTGTATAGACGTCACGTAATGACTAGTCAAGGTACACGTTACCTAAATGACAAAGCACACGTTACATTAACTGACGCTTCTGAACCATTTGGCCACCTATGGCCGGAGGGGTCAGTAACGTCTGTAAAAGTAAAGTACACGTACCCTTAAACACACGTGACGTGATGACCAAAAACAATACGCGTACTGAATACTGGCTTCTGATTGGTCAATATAGGTACGTGTATCGAAAATCAAGTACGCGTGGTGAGTAGACGTACGGTAAGTAGACCCCGATGGCTTGCCATACTTTCCGCACGCACCGTAGCTCACGTACAAACAAAGGGACACCCATTCGAGTTCGCACAAAGCACCTCCCACTTTCGCGTCTTGTTCATTATAATCGTTTGTGTCTGACACATACAAAATTCTTTGATGCTGCTTACTTGACTATTTAAGGAATTGCCTTTATCGATGCACAGTTCATTTCTTTCTTCTTCTTCTTTTTTTTAAAGATACTGTTCTTATCACCAGGGAAGAGAGATATTTGTCACCCATGATGTCTGAATTAATCATTGGTATGATTTTACTAGCGGACTGTTGAAACTGGAGTAAGATTTGTTGGTTTTACTTTTGTTACTCGAGCATGGAAGCACTGGGGAATGAAGCGGGAAACTCGATAATCGAAAATGTTTCAGAGCCCGCCAGATTCGCTCTTATGCCACCAAAGCCATATCTCATCTTTCAAGCAGTTTCTCTTTCCATCATCTTAGTAATAATTATCTTTGGTAATATGGCGGTAAGTTTTTCCATGATAATTTTCTTGATTTCATTTTGATTGGATATGATTTATTCAAATATTAATGTAAAGTTTGACGATTCTACAGTGTGTTTCTTTTTTAAAAAAACGACACCCAACTTTCCCTAACAACATAGAAACATAATTAGATTTATATTGACATATCACTAAAAGGAAAATTTCTTTCCCTTTCATATGAGTCTACATTTGTGATAAATAAAGCTCTGGATAAGCAAACTATAACAATTTTAAACTGACAAAGCCACAATTGATTTTATTTTCCACTATTGTAATGATTACTCGTGTCCTGTTATTTGTATTTTATTGACTACATGTATTTGTGCCAGAACTCTCATCAAACTTTGTGCAAAAATGATGTCATTTTCACGAGAAAAGACGGCAGTGTCATTCTGACAATGTAAAATCAGATGCCTTGTATGCTCAGTCATATAGGATTTTTGACATGGCAAATGGCATCTTAATCCTTGAAAATGACATTGCTTAAAACCTGACCTTTCCCCGATATTTCCTTTTATTTTCAAATAATTATCAATTCGTTATCAATAATATCTAAGTAAAACGTAAAGACCGAGAAATAATAGCTACGTTCATACGGGACTTGTGGTTTCGAAACTTAAAGTTAGCGAAACTTTAAGTTAACGAAACAACGACACACTAACCACAACGAGGGTTCACATGGGCCCGAAGCAACGATGCTCGTTGTTCTGAAACTTACAAGCCGGGCAATCGTCGCTGTTAACACCGGAAGTAGATACCGATTGTGTGTACAGTGCTCGTACAGTTCCTGTGTTCATAATTCGTGCGAAGGGTATGACCCGGAAGTTTAACCTGAACAGAGAGGTCATCGTTAACTACATTTTGCGAAACTTTATTTATATTTATTCATAAACGAAATTTATTCCGTTCACATGGTCCGAAACTGCGACGGAGGACCACCAACTTTCGGCGTTAACCTCGAGCTCGCTTGTGGTTCTAGAACTACAAGTTAACTTAAAGTTTTGAAACTGCAAGCGAAACTTAAAGTTTAGCTCCCATCGTATGAACCTGCCCAATGTTTGTTAAATGTTTTATTCTTCCGAAATAACTCGCTTACGATCTTTCACAGATGGCATGAAGCCAAATAAAATCTATAATATTCAACACTGATGTTTACATAGTACGTTGGTATCAATGTCATATGCAATTAATCGTCTTATACATTATATGAAGCTGAACAAAAAACATCTAGCCTAATTACCGATAACATATTTCACATGTACAGTATGTATACATATATTGTATACTATACTATCATTCATGGACTTGTTTGTTTGTTTTGTTTTTATTTCCATAACAACATTAAAAGTTAAAATATACATGGTAAATCAGAATATATATATATATACTTATGTACAGCGGATATCCCATTTCAGTGGCACTTACATAGTGCCACTGTTCTTCTGCGGGGTCCTCATAACGGAAGGTTGTAAAATAGAGTTTTAAGATATAAAATACCGTATTATTTGTTATTCTGAAATGTGCTTCACGCTTTTTGTGAGTAGATATATTCAGAACAATAATTCTTCATTCTATGAATTAACAAACATGTTTACCAGGCGTCAGACGTTAAAAAAAGGGTAACACAACTTTAGATATGCGTTTAAATATAGACTGCATGCTAGGTTTCCTATCTGAAAAGGATTTTACGAAGTGGCCTCCTGGTACATGCATGGGTTGATAGATAGTTATTGTTTAATACCTCATAACTACATAATTTTAAAAGACTTCAGCAATGAAGAGAATAGATTAAAAAGGACATTAGAAATTCAAAGGGAGCATACAATTTAGCATTTTTTTTTCGTAATGAAAATGGAAGTGAGCCCGAGTGGAATATGGCACATGTAAGAATGCAAAGATGGCCACCATTATTTAGTTATAGGTGTTGGTTGTGAGAAAGAAATTAACTCCCTTCGTGGTTGTGTTACTTTTCATAAAACTTTGGTAGACTTAATAAAGGCAGTAACAAAAGATAAATTTTAAAGGAAATATTCATTATTCTAAGGACTATGACGAAAAAATTCCAAAGTGTTAGGAATATCAAAAGTTTTAAATGACAAGCAATAACATGTTAGCACCCCAACCCCAAATTAAGCCGCTTACGGAAAGCACTCGGGGAAAAATAAATACCAAAGAAGCCGAATTCTCTTTTAATTTAACACGACATAATTTGGTATGGTACCTATTCCCTGTATTATCATTCTCTTGAATAATATTCATGTTACTGTGTAGATTTCATATATTTTGTATGATACGGTAGTGAAAAAAATAATGGAAGATAATGCACGTTACTTTAAAACTGAAATTAATGATCTTTTAGCTGGAAACTTCTATTTTTACTTTAAAATCATTTATGAAAACAATCCAATCACTTCCATATTTGCATTTAAAGATATTGAGTAGCACAGTACCACCAATTCAAATCAACTTTTCTCTCTGCTCTGTACACAGGTGTGCTATGTGGTCTACCTGACGCGTAGTATTAACACAGGCACAGGTATGTGCATGACATCGCTGGCCATTGCCGATCTGCTTCGGGGTTGTCTCGTGTTGCCCTTCGTGATCGAGTCCTCAGTCCAGCTTGGGGTTTGGCACCTTGGACCCGATATCTGTGCTCTGGTCGGGTTCTTCAACACGCTTTTTGGAAGTGCCAGTGTCATGACCTTAGCAGCAGTTTCTCTTGACAGGTGGGTGTGCAGGGAAGGATCCAGGATTGTCCTAGAGGGGGGGGGGGGGGGTGAATTTCCCCCAGGAACACAATTTTGGAAATCCTTCCGGTGATCTCCAGACAGAAGAATATATAACAAACTCACAAAAGGGTCCTCACATTTTTCATAAGTGTTTCATGTATCGGCCATAAATTCTCCGACAAGCAAGCAAGCCCCGAACCAAGCAAGCAACACCAAAAGAAAGGGAGAGAAAGATGTTTTATAAACCGTAAAATAGTGCTGCTTTGCAGGCCTTTTTTTCTCCAGGTTTTCTCAAGGAGGTGGTCTCTTCCCCTACATTTACCTAAGAGTTTGGAAGTTATGGCTATTGTTTGATATGATAGCAGTGGCGTATCTAGGTATTCTAGCGCCCAGGGCAAACTATCAAATCTGCAACCCCCCCCCCCCCCCATGCCCAAACTCAGATTAATGAGCATTTTTTATTTAGAAATGATGGCACTACGTGAAAAGGAGTTTTGATGCACATAACCCGCGGTTGTTAGCCAAGATTTGATGAATTATTGTTTAAGCGAGGGAGCAACGCAGAATTTTTTCCTTTTCACCCCTCAAATTTAAGTTTTTAATGTTTTTTACCCTTAGAAAAAAATCCAAGGGAAAACAGCTACCTAGCAATAGATTTTTAATTATTTTTTTTTAACATTTCTATTTTGGGGGCGCAAAATGAATGAAAACCCTTAGGAATATATTAGAGGAATTTAGCAAGGCAACTGCAAGGCAAATTTATGATTTCCTTCGAACGTTCTATACTTTCAAAGTGCTTTTTATGCACCTATAGCCCACCTGGGGGCGCAAAATTTAACAAGCTCCTGGCTTATGCGGGGGGGGGGGGGCAAAGCAACTAGAGTCAATTGATGGTTAACACTTTAAAAACGCCGTTGGGGGCGCGAAATAGCTAGATCCTGAACATAATTATGCGAGGGAGCAAAGCGACCGAGGTTAAGAAAATTTTGGCATTTCAAACCCTATAAAACAAAATTTCTTACGCATTTTGTCCTTGACTGGGGCGCAGATAACCCTCAAAGACCATAAATTTTCTTGTATTTCTCCCCTCTCTTTTGCGTTTTTTTTTTGCGCCCCCTTCAAGTGCCGCCCGGGGCACGTGTCCCCTCTCTCCCCCCGTAGATACGCCACTGTATGCAGTTCATGTTTTATGTAACAGTGAAGATTGATTTAAAGAAAATGTTACAATTACGTGAAAAGAACCAATCAAAATTATGTATGTCGTGTTCCATTCCTGAATTTAAAAAATTAGTATAGTTTACTGAAAATATCAACGAGGAATTCAGGAATGAATAAATTGACCAAATATTCTTATGGCTTAATTTAATGTTGACCAGACTATCTCTCTAAAGGTGCACGAGACCGGAAGTTTTGATCTTGTGTACTTGATAGCAAATATTCTGAAAGTTCAGGAGACCAAAGTCTTCGATCCATATACATTGACATCCATGAGACCTCAAAGTTACTAAGACCGAATTTCTCTATCTCGTAGTCCCTATAGGGTCTCATGGACATTCGGCTCTTTTTGGTCAACTAGACCCCTCCAGTTTCAAGGAATATTATATTTTCAGACATATCGATGCCACTGATGGTCAAGCAAGAGATCTTATAACGGGTCATGGACTATTTTTCATTTTGAAAAGAATGATCATGCCATGTTTCATGAAAACGTGGTAAGTAAAATGAGGGACAACATAGTTGTTGATTTCAGTTTTCGTAAAATGGGTTTGATATCACTCTTCTCATTCTCCAGATATGTTGCCATAATGAAGCCACTCAAATATTCGACTATTGTCACTTCGCTACGTGCAGGCATCATCCTCGCGATTATCTGGAGCTTGTCTGCAGCAATGGCCACCTTGCCTTTGGTCGGTTGGTCCGAATACCGGTTCATCCCTTGGATCTGTCTCTGTGTCTCGGACTGGACCGAATCCTGGTCCTACGCGTACACGTACCTGAACCTGACCCTTATTACGCCGATGTGCATCCTGCTCTACTGCTACTGCAAGATATTCCGCATCGCAAAGAAGCAATTACGGAAGGTGGTATCACTAGAAAGAACATCGGTTGAGACATCGCGTCCAGTTTTTATCGGTAAACCTAAAACAAGAATGCATAAGGAGAAGAAAGCGGCTATGATTCTCTGCGCTGTTCTTGGTGTCTTCATCGTGTGTGTGATGCCTTTTTGCGTAGTGTATCTGGTGTCGTCATACAACGTATCTGATCGTATCTTCGTTGCATTGGGAATCACATCCCTCTTATCTTTCATCAACTCGGCCGTCAACCCGTTAATTTATGGCATTCTTAATCGGAAATTCCGTCGAGTGTTTGTCGGGGTCTTGCCCAACAACCTCTGCCTGTGCAAGCGGCGTAATTCCGTAGAACACTCTCCCAAAGTTCACCATCCAGCCGACTTTATCTCCGATTATCTCGGCAAGAGCACTACGCTGCCTCCAAAAAAGCTAAAGAAACTCATACCACGTGAGTGTTATACCATATCATGCACGAACAAAGGATGTGAATCGCATAATAATGTATTCACTGTCTCTTTTTCTTCAAGTACCAACGTTTGCTTATGTGCCTTGGGCGATACCATCAAACAATACCCCTTCGTTTTGAATGACAAAAAGAGAGAGGCTACTTCAGTAAGAAAAATGGATTCGTGGGGAATTTACTAAACTTCTCAAATAATGATTAATCTTGGTTACATGTTATAAGAATGAGATCAGGGCGTATGATATAAGAAACATCAAGAAATATTAATTTTGGCCGTCTCTCTTTATACTTGGCATGCTTAGTGCATTGAGACATTGGCCTGTAGACATTTGACGATTTCACGCTCGGTGTTGGTGTTTAGATCGAAAAATTTTCTATAAAAATCGAGCTCCGACACCGCTCTTCACTACATTAAAAATGGTTGAGGAGTTAAAGTTTCTTGATGTACTTATTGATAATAAGTTATCTTGGAAACCACAGACTGTGTATCTAAACAAGTAACTCTCTATAAATGTTAGTGTTATAAACAAACTGAAATCATCCTTGTTTCCCTCACAATTATTACTGGTGTTGTATTCTACTCTGGTTCTACCCTACATACAGTTTTGGTATTCTTGCTTGGGGCGACTCTACTAAGTCTCCATTGGATAAACTCTCAGTTATACAAAAACGGGTGATGAGAATAATTTTGAAAAAGCCCAGACTAACTCCGTCTTAAATTATTCTTTGAAAATAAAGTGTTGAAACTAAATGATTTGTTTTATTACCAGTTAGGCAGTTTAATGTATCAAGCACGAATTCATGAATTGCCTCAGGTATTACAATCAATGTTCAAAACGAATGATGGAGTTCATATGCATTCTACGCGCCAATCCTCTTTCTTTCATTTACCACTTCTTCGTACTCACCTTGCCCAGAAAACATTAATTTATAATGGGCCCTTTTATTGGAATCATCTTCATTCAAATCTTAAGCAATCTTCCTCTCTTAAATCTTTTAGAAGAAATCTTAAACATCATCTAATTAGCTCTTACAGCATAAGTTCATAACAATTATAATTGCTTTTCTGCCTGTGTCTAAACATAACAAAAACAAAACCCTTCCTTCAAGGCATCTTTTTGATCATACTTACACATACCCTCTGTGATGTCGTATCTGGATTTTCTACTACTATAAACCCAATGGCCAGAAATTAACTAATCATGTAAGCTTATTTTCATTTTGATGTTAAGTGATGTTTATGTGTGTTTATTTCTTCTTTTTTTTCACGCATAACTTGTCTTGTCTCTTTACTCCCATATTATGTTTACTTTACATAATTACTTAATTCTCTTTAATTGGGGAAACCTAGTTTTAACTATGATACTGCCTTTTCTATTGACTAATGTAATTTTCACTCTTGATTATATTGAAATTATTATTGATTATGATATCTGTATTCGATATTTGAACTATGTATACTTTCAATTCTATTGTTCATTGCAGATTTCTGCAGTATTATGAAATCAATTTATTCATTCAAATTCATTCAAGGAGCCGATGCCGATATCCTAACACCGCGGATCGACATGCAGCTTAACACTTGCAATGGTGTCAGCACCGTTCTTGACGAAGGAAAAATATGTTGTTTTCACTATTTAGGCCTAATTGTTAGTCTAGAATAACGACGAATAGTAATAATAATAATAATAATAAGTATTTCTAATGCGCACTTTCTGGTATAGTACCACTCAGGCGCTAAAATATGATAATACATAGATAATACTAAACGCAATCCTTATTTGATCGAAGAAACATCACAGGAACAGTAAGTTTAGATTGGATCTATCTCGAGTTCTCACTTCCAGCAGAAAATGCCGCGGTAGCTATAGACGTCGGATCGGACGGCGCAGCGCCTACCTGTCAAACAGCCGGTAAATTTTGGGCGGCGGCTGAGATTAGCCGTGCAGTTTCATGACTTTGGTATTGTGAATGTTGATGTAGAGCTAATCCTAGGTAATAATGTGGAGTCATTGGGTCTTTTACTACCGAAAATCATACGTCATATTTACCGGGGGGGGGGGGGGGGCACTCAGTATATAGTGTACGGTGGGTGTGTCCCACCCAGAAGACCCCAATTTTTACACTCCAATTTCCGTTCCAAAGCATTCCATTTTTTTCTTATTGAGAAAAGGAACTTGAGAGAAAACCGTTCCAAAGCACCGCTTTTTTTTTCATTCCGTCGTTTCGGCCGTCATGGCCCGCCCCGGCCCGTTTCGAAGAATACATATATTATTTTTGGGGAAAAGTTGAAAACGAGTTTCATTCCAGGTGCTTAATTCCTCCGGGCTTTCCCCATTGCTTCCAATCCGGTTCCAATCCACCCCAGGGAATTCAGTTTTCATTCATGCTGAGCGAATGAACGCCGTTTATATGAATACACACACCATAGACTTGCCATGACACACAGCGATTTAGCTATGGAAGCTTGTGGGAACTATAGTTCCGTAGCGGTTCCATAACATTTGCTCCTGCGACAATTGCTCCGGTCTAACTTTGCCATGTTAATCCTAAACCTAAACCTAACCCTAATCATAATCTTCACATTGTCCTTAACAAAAAACCAAATCATGAACTTGACCTTAACCTTTGACCTTTCGCGATATGGACGGAGGAGCAAATGTCGCAGGAGTATATGTCGTGCCACCTCCGTGGCATCATATTTATATTGTAATCCACTTCCAAAGACCCCCTTTTTCCAAAATGTTAGTAGTTCCGAAGAACATCCTTTTCATGATACGCTAGTTCCGAAGCCCCCCCCCCCCCTTTTTTTTTTTTTTTTTTTTTTTTTTTTTGTCTTTCCGGCGGCACATACCTACCACTTTTGAGGTCGGGGGCATATTTATAAAAAATCCGACGGAAAAGTAAATCAGATAGGATTATGTATTCACTCCTTCAGCCCCATTAAAAAAACAAAAGTAGTTCTTTTCCGTGTGATATAGATCGAACGACAGACCAAAATGTTGGCCTAGATTTAATTTCAGGCCTGTACGAACATTCTACCTCCATAGTCCATGTGACATTAAACTTCGAATGACTCTACTGACTCTATTTATCATAAGTAACGCCAAGACCGAGAGTGAAATGCAAATTTCTTAATCCCTAAGGGTATAGTGTTAGTGAATGGAAATTTGTACATAAAATTAAAAACCGACGGCGGCCAAGCTCTTTTTAGCAGACGACATTTGACTAAAATAAAACACCGGCTATTGAAACTACATAATACCGTACGTCAAAAAACAGAGGTCAACACCTAATTCCAATTGATTTTTTTATCATATCATAGTCGGTGTTAGATCATGATTTCACGGCAAAATAAACACTAACACCAACACCAACCGTGAAATTACCCATTTTTCAAATAATGTTTGATCTACTCTGTCTCTTAAAGTCATTTGCAACTACAGGGTGTATTATTTTTTATTGGGGGTGATTTCTTTCTCTCTCTCTCTCTCTCTCTCTCTGTGAGGATATCTAGACAGCAAGTGCTGTAGTTTTTCGAGAGAAGAGCATATTAGCAATAGGGCCTTCAAGGCTACATACATTATTATTACTTTGTATATAAGGA
>CM046839.1:26295836-26366411 GCA_025618425.1 Heliocidaris tuberculata
CCTCCTTTCGCTGTCTCTGCTCTGTCTCTACTCTTCTTTTAACTAATTTACGTTCCTTATTTTCGTATCCTACTTTTATTATACATAGATCAAACATTCAACAAAAAATAGCTCGTGCTTGAAATACATTACTAGAATGGCGAGTACTCATTGAAGTATTTTTCACTATAAAAATGAATATTCCTTAAAGACTGCAAGGCCGAAGATAATTAACATGCTTTTCTAACTTTTTCCACTTCAATAACAAGTATCAGGATGTTGTATATTTTTTTACTTCAGTAACAAAAAATAGCATACCTAAGGTGGCACGTGCCCTCGACAGCTCTCACATCAAATGGCAAAGAAGAAGAGAGAGAGAGAGAAACAGGGGAGGCAGCGTGAAAAGAAGATTATGATACCCTCTCACACACACCCACACACACACACACAAGCGCACACATCCACATACACCCACACTTACTCATTGGCATTGGTCTCTCTCATTTAATCCACTTACATTTTTAGTAAGACCGGTGCCACCACCACCGTCGCTAGAGGGGGTGTGGTGGTGTTGGGGGGGGGGGGGGGGGGTATCACACCCCCACTCAAAATTGCTGTCGGCAAATGCGCCACCTCTGTCGGCAAAAAAGGGATAAAGGGGGAGAGGGAAGAGGAAAAAGGAGGAAAGAGAAAGGAGAAGAAGGAAAAATGGAAAGGAAAGGAAAGGAAAATAAAAACAGAAAGAAAAGAAGGAAATGAAAAGGGAAGGAAAGAAAAAGAAGGAAAAACTGGCCAAAAGTTAATATTCGAGCAAAAGGGGTCCCCCTTCGGTAATAGGCAGGGCTTGTATGATCAAGATCTTTACATCTGTGATTTTTTTAAAATAATTTGTGGGGGGGGGATTAGGGAGCAGCATTTTTGTCTGCAAATTTGGGCGTCACACCCCCCCCCCCGCATTCAAAATGTTCTAGCGACGCCCCTGACCCCCACCACCACCACCATGACACCAGTGCCCCCTCAGTGGCTGAAACTAAGCTTTGCTACTGACAAGACTGTTGCTAAAGTATAAACAACACCATGGCCCCGTTGTATAAAACTTACCATTAATGGTAACTCTGCCAGCAATGGTAACTACCATGGTAACATCACTCAACAGCCAATCAAAATCAAGGGAGTTACCATTGATGGCAAAGTTACCGTTAATGGTAAGTTTTATGTAACGGAGCCCATATCTTGTTCTCTCACGCCCATTGCACACAATGCGTCATTTCGGCTGCGTTTATTACCTGCGCTAATCGAGCCTGTGAAGATATTGAGCCAATATGCCGGTCATTCAACGCAATGCCTGCACTGTTCATTTTGCAATTCCTTTTTGCACAATGTGATGTCACTATCACATGGCACGTCAAGGATCGCACGGTCACTGACGCCGTCCTGTGTCAGTCATGTCTTGGATGTCACGGGCATGACAAAATGTATACAGGACTTCCTTACTTACCCACACGTAATCTTCGTTCATTAAATGACACCACTAGACTTGTAATTCCCAGATCAAATCTTTCTACTGCTGAAAACGCTTTAGTGTAACTGCCTCTAGACTCTAGAGATTGGAACAATGTCCAACGCTCAATTCGAGTAATTAAAAAATCTATCAATATTTAAAAGACAACTGAAGACCTACCCTTTTCCACGGAGCTTTTTTTGTATATGATGTTAAGCGTTTGATGTTTACTTTGTAAGCACTCTCGTACTTCTTTGTGTATAGCGCATTGTAAATGACCATTGTGATTATTATTATTATTATAGTTTTGGATCATGGATTACTGATCCTCTCACACTGTAGCATTCTACAAGGAGTTATTAGGGCAATCAACGAAACGAAAACCCTGAATTTCACTTACCTTTTAGATAAATATTCTATAAAGCCCCGCTCAAACGAGGGGTCATTTCGATTGCGTCATTACCTGCGCTAATCGAGCCTGTGAAAGCAATCAACCTAATATGCCAGGTATTAAAAATATTGTTTGCACTCTTCATTTTACTATCACTTTTCAAACGATATCACTCTTTCGTGAAGCGCAAAAGACCATGCCAGTCACTGACGCATTCCGAACGTCAGCAAACCTCTGGTGAGCCGGGCTTTAAAATAACGCGTTACCGTAAGTTTACAATGCAGTCTAAACATGTGCGTTACGTGCTAGCCATTTCCGAGATCGCCAACTTCAGAACGCTTGAGTGAGACTACATCTTCTTCCATGTCATTCTGTGCGTTCTACGAGGAGTTTTAACAACGATAAAAGTTTCTCATTAGTCTGTTGAAGAAATGCTGGTTTTGTAAATCATTCTTAAGTTTAAAAAATATTTCAATAAATTATTTGAAAAAATCATTTTATTCATCAACTCAACATTAAATAACATAAAATGTACAATTTGTGAAAGGAGCTGAAACATAATCACAAGCATACAGCTCCTTTACGTAGAACACGAATCATGTAACATTAAAATAGATAAAACATTTATATCACAACAAGGGATAGAATAATGATCCAACTTTGAAATTAATTTGCAAATGATAATTTAAAAATGTAAGTCGAGTTGGAGTTAACAACAAATGTTGAAACATACTGTCAGAGTAAATCATGAAAATAATGATATCAAGGTGAAAATATTGATATCAGGATAACTTCACAAACAAGTGAACTTAAACTGAACACATGATATATAATTCACTTGATTGGTGTGTGTGTGTGCGTGGGGAGGGGGGGGGGGTGATTTGAAAACTTAGCTGGTCCTCTCGCCCTCAAGTCCCTCAAAATGAGTACATACTAATGGATAGCTTAGTGACTGCTGCAGCCTTTGATGCGTCATGTGAGAATGATATCGTTTGAAAAGATGAATGCAATATGGAAACAATGCTTCTTATAACTGATGTATGGGCTTATTGTCTTCACAGGCTTGATAAGCGCAGGTAATAACCCGACCAAGAGGACTGCTCGTGTGCAACGGGCATGAGATGAGAGGAGTGTGTACTGTGTTAGGAGCTGCGTATGTTATTTTTGCGTATTGTATCGATTTATGAAAAATATTACTAGAACGCAATCCACATTCTTAAGTGTGGTTCACTACAATGCATCGAGACAACAGTTGGATTTTGCTTTCTAGACCAGGCAGGATATTTCTTGTAGGGATTATGCTGGATGATAAAGCCTAATCAGTAAAGTGGGTTGTCATGGTAACGCCCACACTGCATCCTTTTATCGAACATGAGATGGAATTGTTTACAACCTCCCCATCCTACTGGGCATCATATTAAGAACTCACGGCTTCTCTAATGGCCAATTTGCTGCATTATATATCTAGAGCCATGTTCGAGTTACTTTTTATGGTAAAGTGCTCTTTTGAAGATGGCTATATATTCAGTATTAATGAATATCCTGACGTTTGTCACTTAGTAAATGCCTTATATTTGAACATTAAAATGTTGTAAAAATGCCAAGACTCCAGATATACTTGACAAATTCAATCCTCCATTAACATCCCTCCCCTTACATGGAATATTGAACACATAACCATTACAATGATGATGATGATGATGATGATGATGATGATGATGATGATGGTGGTGGTAGATAATATTAATAAGCAGGGCCTATAATGTATTCCCAATCGAAATCACTAAATCATCCGGCTTCTTATTATCATTTCAGATTTCTTTTATCTGTTGCTTTCTTCTTTCTTTCTTTTTCTAACACATATCACTCATAGGATGAAGGAAAGGGAATACATTACAAGCGACTCTCATCGGTACCGTACTACTGTCTGAACTATACTTCTGAAGATAAAACCCTATATCCTTTTTTCAAGGCTTGATTTCAAAGAGCGGCTTATTAACTCATAAATCCTGTCTCAAATAATGATTTATATGCGGCAATAACATCATTTGCATGCTGGGGTTGGTGAATAATACGACGCTTCGCTGATAAATGACGACACATCCGTTTCCGAATATCTCTCCCGTAAATACCTCGAAATTACTACTTATGAAATAGAATATATATATATATATATATATATATATATATATATATATATGTATATACAGTACAATAAATGATCACTATGAGAAGGTCATAGCTTTTATTATCCTCCTTTATTTGTCAAGCTTTCGATCTGTGGTCTTTATCAGGACTCTATAAAAACACAAAATGATGGCTGACATTTACATCGCAATATACATTTCAATTTCTTATAATTGTTAAGTACTTATCATTATATTATTATTATTGTTGTTGTTGTTGTTAGTAGTAGTAGAAGAAGTATTATATTGTTATTATTATTACTAACATCATCATTATTATTACATACATCTTTTACTTGCATGTCTATATATTTATATACAAATCTATTACTGTAACAATAATATATAATTATAATTGCTTGTCTATAAATCTCTTTCTATGAATATTTTCAAACTATATAGATAATGAGTGTAAAGGATTAACACGTGGACAAGGGTGTCGTGTTAACTAGTTGATGTTGTTTTTTTAAGGTGACAATGAGCTTTCTTATTTCAATATATACAAGTTTGAATTTGCATTGATGTCATGACTATACACTGTGTCCCAGAAAAAAAGTTGACGGTTGGAAAAAAGTCTCCCCGAATAAATGTTTCAAAATATTTTTAGGCAATTTTCATACCTGTAGATATATCAAATGACACCAAAATACCTCACAATATTTTACGCTTGAGTGAACAAAAGCCAATTTTGTGAAAGGGTGCAAAGTCAAGTCGTGACAAGAATTGATATTGCATGCTTTGGCTGGTATCAGCCGAGCTGAGAGTCATGTAAAGGTTTTAAAAATTCCATATTCTGACCAAAGGACAATTCATGAAATAACAGGCTATGTTCTCTGTATCCTTACACATCCTATCCACATCTTATGCTTGAGTGAGTAATTAACTACTTTGATGAGTGTTTCAAAATGTTACTTTTGGCGAGTCTTTTAATTTCACCTGGCTTGCTCACTCAACTATAAAAGTTTGATGGGATATATCAGGACATACAGTGAACAAAGTCTGTTCTTTCATAAATTGTCTTTTAATGATCATGATATGAAATTTCTAAGCTTTTTCATTACTCTCAACTTTGATGATACAACCAGAATATTAAAAAAAAAAAAAAATTGGTGATGTATGGATTTTGCAACACTTCACCAAAGTGGCTTTTGCTCACTCAAGTGCAAAATATTGTGAGGTATCTTGGTGGCATTTGATAGAAGAGATCATAAGCTATCCACAGGTATGAAATTTCCTGAAAATATTTTGAAATACTTAATACGGGAGACCTTTTTCAACTCTTAATTTTTAAATGGTTCTCAACTTCGTTGATACCAGCCAGAACAAAATAATACCAATTCTCGTCAAGTCTGAATTTTGCACCCTTTCACAAAAGGGGTTTTTGATCACTCAAGCGTAATAACTAGTCATATTTTTAGGTGTTATTGCATAGGAAAGACCCTAAGCTATCTACAAGAATTAAACTTTATTGAAAATATTCAAAAAATATTCATTTGTGGAGACTTTTTCTATTAACTTTTTTGGGACGCACTGTATAGCATACTACAATAATATAATACAACACATAATAATGATATGATATAGTGTAATATAACATCATACAATATAATACAAATATAACACAGTATAATGTGTATGGATGGTGGAACGAGAGAGAGAGAGAGAGGGGGGATATTGAGAGAAAGAGGTTGGTAGAAGAGAGAGAGAGAGAGAGGGGGGGGGGGAGAGTGGAGTAGGACTGAAGGTGTGATAATATGGATAAGTTTTTAAAAAGTTGTTATATATATGACGAACATTGAGCTTCTTTTGAAATCATTGTCATTTTGTTTCCGAGAGTATTGAGCCCCAGTGGTGCTTTGTCATACCAAGGGTTAGATGACTGAAGCACATAAGTCAAAGTCGAGCATTAAGCAGTGAACATATTTGTAGAGTTATAAAATCAGCATTAGATCCAGTCGCTTTGGGGCCTTGTAAAGTTGTAATAGAAGAGCTTGTGAAGTCCAATTCCCATTAATCTGAAAGGGACCATATGTTAGAAACATGCCTCTAGGACTGGTTAAATAATGCCTACCTCCCCAAATCAATGGTGCCCAGCTGGCCAGGATCGGCACACCCGAACTATAACAGACCGCTGGGCAAGATTACCCGACGGGACCGAAAGTGAGGACCTTGCGCATTCATCATCAATCTTGAACAGGTCCACATCTACCGCAGATTATCAGTAATGAAGTTATGCACTTCACATTTTAGGTTTAACCACTATCATAATCTACAGATCTACGGAAAATTTCTAATCTTTTCGAAAAATATTATTATTACACTATTCAAAAAGATGGTTTTAGAGTTCAATCAAAGATGATAAATTTCTTTTGTCATGCAAAAGTAAGACGGATGAGGGGTTAATACGTTTTGTACAGTTAACTCACTCGCAGCCACGACAAACACATCCAAATGGATATTTACTTAGTACATTTCATAGCATCATATGGCCTCACTTTCATGAAAATGTTCCCTGGAAATTTTTCTGCTTTAATAAGGGATTTAATACACAAACTCCTTCTAAAACAAAAAAAATTATCGAAAACAATGTTGTTGTTTTTATTTTAAGATTTGTGTTGAAATGGCACAAAAGTAGCACTATCCGTACGGCCACCAATTTCACTATTCGTGTCCAAATCGTAGGGAGTTGTGGGAATGAAAAAAACAATTATGTATGATCTTACACATAAAACATTATGCTGATATGAGCCACTAGCCAATCATCGAACAGTATTTGTCGAGTTTTTGACGTCATTCTTCATGAATAAACATTAATTAAAATTGACCCTCCTATAAATTAGGTCACTGTTCAAATCGGACATAGCTCCCACAATGAATCCAATGCAAAACCCATGGCATGTCAAAGGTCACATGTTTAGTTGACTCTCTAGCCCTTCTTCGGCTTTTCGGAGAGCATAATACTGTGTATGATCGAATCTCTTTGGCCAGAGTCATCGATATGTATAAACATAGCAAGCACACAACAAAGAATGTGCGTCAGAGTGTGTCCAAGTGAAACCGAGTTTCCCAATTTATGAGTACAGTTGGCACTGTTGGTGCTTACAGAAGATCGAAAATAATTATCACTGATTTGGGGTATTTTCAACACTTTCCACCAGTCGGATTCCTTGGAACTTGTTACATGTTATAGATTGCATCTTTAAGATAATAAAACAGTTGAAATAACTTCTTTGGGAATAAGTGGGAGGTTCATGCCTTTTTTTTTTTTGTGCGTATGTAACTCTCTGGTATATATATGTTTGACAACGGATTTTATTTTTTCTTATGTAACCCTTATTCGGGCATTGAAGAAAATCAAGCAAGTAATACATTACAAGAATACATTCAAAATCAAAGAAATAGTACAATGAAACTAAATTGTTTTGCTGAAATTTGATAAAAGAAGAGAAATATGCAAATCAAAGTTAAATTATATGTGAACTTCTCGCGGTATTTTAATAATGACTTAACTTTCTAAAAGACACACCCTAACTTTAAATTTAGATATGGTAAAACTAGTGTGGAGTATAGTGATGAAAGGATGTTTGGCGGAAAAGACCATTTGAGTTTGTTGATCATACCAATATTGCTGGATACTATTAATACATGATTGGGAGTGCGTTAGTGCGATCTGGCAACACAAAGGTTTTTATCGTGGTGTACTAACACACGAGGCGTAGCCGAGTGTGTTAGACACCACGATAAAAACCTGCGTGTTGCTGGATCGCACTAACGCACGAACTCACAACCATGTATTAATAGTTTTATAAAACGGGTCTACAATTTTAGTGTTTTCTTACAATCTTAGTGTTTGATCCGGATTAGCCGTGCGTTAGTCCCCTCGCCGTGCGTTAGTACTTTTTTTTGCACGGTCACGTGGTGTTATTTGACCAATCAGGATGGCTACATTCTTGAACCCGTTTTATATTGCTGGATATCAATTTACAGACATTATCAATTAGTGTAGGATAATGACCGTGGAGCCGTGTGTCGTGAAAACGATTTCGTCATAAATACAGGCCAGGGTCGCGATCGGTATAGGGTTAGGGTTAGGTAAAGTGAAAATTCTATTAGTATAGGATAATGGATCATGACATTGTGTCGTGAAAAGATGTTGGAGCGGATGTTTTGCGTCATTCACCACAATACGGCGATATTAATTATTTTCTGTCTTTGTTTTTAGTTGGCCATAGGGCTAGGGTTGCAATGATGTTTAGGTTTAGGGTTATGGTAGGGTTAGATTAGGTCCATGGTTGAAGATATGGATTAGTGTAGGATATTGACTGGACTCGTGGAGCAATCTTAGAATCTAGAAGGTTGACGGAGGAGAGGTCGAATCCATGCTTCGTTTTATTACTTGCCCTCTCAAAATTATACGGCGCAGTTTCCGGTTCCGGGTTGTGAAGTACCGCTATACCGAGGAGAGCGGAAATTCGCAAGTGCTTTTTTTTTTTTTTTTCTTGTTTTTTTTTTAATGTTTATGTCCAGGTTTCCGAAATAGGTCACTTTCATTCTTCACAAGAAGACTGTGTGTAAAACTGTAATTCCGAAACACTAAATTATTCATAATTTCGAACATTATTTTGATGCATTACTCCGAAGGTTTGTAATTCCGAAAATGAAATAGGGTACGTAATGCCGAAAATGAAAAAGGGTTCATAATTCCGAAGGTCGTCAATCCAAAATGCAATAGAGCCCTACATCACTATTCGGAATTACGAATCGTTGGGGTAACAAACCTTCGGAAATACAAACCTTCCGAAAAACGAACATTCGGAATTATGAACCTTCGGCAAAACGACATGTAACCGTTAATAAACCTATCATCTTCCTTGTTCAAGTGAAGAAATAGAGTCTCTGCCTGCAGACTAACCCATGCGCTTGTAATTATTCTTCCTTGTGGTAACGCATCAAATCTAATCTTCAATTATTGTGGTGGGACTTCACTTCTACAGAAGAAATAATGGCTTGATCACATAATTTGATCTTCATCGCGAGTTCGTAAATCCGTTTTATCTTTTACGGGACGTCAAGTAGAAATTTGGCTAGATCACGAAACTGGACGAAGGTCTAATTAAACATTCCAGCGGTTGTAAGTGCTATCTTAATTTTCTTCTGTTTTAGATTGCTTTTGATTAATTTATCTGATGTCATTAATTTTATTTGTACCCATGAAAATAGAGTGCCAGTTTGGTTGGAGTCTGTGAGAACTTTATTTTCTGTCATTATACCATAACATAAGGTTGCCTCACAAATTAGAACAACATTTTAATGCTAAGAATTATTTAGTCATATTTACCAAGAGCAGCCACCGTTCAGTATTGATACTGCTCTTCCTGCGGGCGCAAGCAATTATTATATCCACGTACCCATCTAATACGTGGATCGTGATGTGTGGAAGGATATAAACACCGAGCAAGGATCGCACCCGGGACCTCTCAAATAAGTGCCAATAGCCTTCACCAATATGCCACAGTGCTCCCACTCTATAGGGCCTACTGATCTTATTAATAATCATAGAGTCGAGCTAGGATACGTCCCCTCCCCCCTGCACTGAATAAAAGGCACGCGATGCTGCCCCAATACATCCCCCCCCCCACCCACACCACAGTCCGGTTGGAAGATTACACAACGCCCCTGTTTATGAATGTCTGAATACACCACTGCAGAACATGAATAAATACACATTAAAGTTACTCTTATCTTTTTTCTCATTATGGTGAGGTTTCATTCCAAATTAGTAAAAAGTTGGCTTACTGATAACTACCACATACCCGATATGTTTTTTTCCAATTAGGCCTAGTTCTGCCCTCTTTTTTTGGGGGGGGGGGGGGGGGGTGGGGGGAGGGGGGTAATTGAACGTTTTAATGATCTCCCATTGTGCACATAAATGCAGCAAATAATAAGAAATAAGTTTGCTTGCTTTCGATCAAAATGATTTTGCAATCTTGTGACGTCCCCCCCCCCCTTTTTTTCTTTTTTTTTTTTTCTTTTTTTTAAATTTTCTTTTTATTTGCTTTTTTTTTTTTTTTGAAAGGCAGAATAGTAATTATGTTCATGAATAATACGCCATGGAATTATTCCATGGCTATTCCGTGGCGTATTATCGATGTATTGATAAGGGAGGTGGTCAAATCCAAATTTGTTCTCAGGATAGGTCTGTCACTCTTTTGCTGATAACGACTAAGAAAAATTATCCCTGATTAGAAGTGACCAAAGTGATAATTCCTGCCCAAAAAGTGGCCCAAAATTACTTAAATGTAGTGAGTGGGGCATGAAGATTGACACTTTTGGAATCAGTGTAAATATTAAACGTACGTTATACGCTTTTCAAATTTTTCCCATCCAAAATTCTGATTAAAAACCCCTTATCGTACGGTGGAGATTACAACAATAACTAGAACTGGAATACGCACTCAGCACGTGATGGCGCTCGTACACGATTGATTACAACAGGAACAGAATCGCAAAACCATGGAGATTTTGGCCAACTCGGCTTCAGTAATGGCGCATGTTGTTTTGTTTGGCAAGCATATAACAAAATGCATGCGCCATATTGTGTTCACCTGAAACCGAGTTGGCCAAACTATGTGTATAGATGGCTCTAAATCGCAACATAGCTACATGTAGAAGCACAAAGTACGACAAAGTTTAACAGCAGACCTGTAGCAAACATTTAAAAAATTGCATTGAAGGCCATAAACTGAAATGGAATCGCACAAAAAGAGACATGTAGATTATAAAGTTTCGTTATGATTTTGTACGAAACATAGCTACTTACCACAGAAAGGACTTACATATTGCCCGGCAGGTTTATTTTGACATGAGGCCTGTCTGCTTTATTAAAAAGTGAAGTAAGTTTTTTAGTATTCTTGATTTATCATGTGTTTTGTCAACGGCCAAGGTATCGTCAAGCATTGCGTATGGTCTTGTCATTTCAGGTCAACAAAACCAAATTGCTTTTGTATAGATTTTGCAGTAAAAATACTTGGCTATATTTTTTTTCTAGAACAGTACAAACAGTGAAAATAACATAATTTGTGCGATTTAATACACCCCAGAATCCGTACACAGAGTTCTTTCTTTACTTTTCTGTATAAACCTATGATAAATCTGAATAATCTCTAAACCACAATAGCGCCATCTCCACTGATTATATTGATAACATTCCTGTGTTCGAGATTTCGAGTACAGTCATGTTCTTCTCTCCTTTTTTTTTTAAATTAATTTTTTTAAATTTTTTATAGTGGGTTGTCCATAAAGCGATATCGGAAGGCTGGGGGCGTGGGAGGGGTCTGAGCAGTTCCTATATAGAGGATACACATGCAAGCTGCATGACTGTATTTACTTCTTTTCTTTGTCTTAACTAGGTCGGGTATACGCCACATAGGGATACGCCATTGAACTCCCTGCATAGTTATTTTTTCCAATAATTTCGTATCTCTTTCTCACCGTCTGTCTGTTTATATATCATGTGTAGTACAATTCTGTTGACTTCGGACTACACACAAACGGACGAGCCAACTATTCTACGATACAGCTTTCTTTCTTTATCTGTTCTTTTCATGATAATAATTTCCTCTTTTTCCGTTATTTCCAAACTGATTCTTCTTTTGCTTTGTTGTTTGACTTGTTATATAACAACTGAATACGACTGAGCAAACACCATTCCCCCTCTTTTCTTCTTCGGTTTGATTATTTTCTTTTCATTTTGCTGTTTTCCTTTTTTTTCTCATTCCTTTTACATTTTTGTTTTGTTTTGTTTTGTTCACAAAATTTGTCTTTATCATTACGAACGGGTTACAACTTTTTTTTCTTTTCTATCCTTCTTCTTCCCCCCCCCCGTTTCTCCTTCTCCTTCTCCTTTAAAAAAAAAATCCTTTCCGCTTTCTCCATCTAATTTTTTTATTGCTCAATCCCATGTTCATTGTATTGTATTACCCCTCCTTCATTAGTTTCATCCCCAACCCCCGTTTCTTATATTTCAGTTTTGTATTTTCTTGAAAACAATATTTCTCCTTGGGGCAAACAATGAATTTCCGCCCGCCCCTTGCCCAAACTTATTTACCAACCTGTTGAAGAGAGGGGGCGATGAAAGCGACCGAGTGGTAGATTTTTTTGCATTTTTAATCTTCAAAAAAGCGGAGTTCATTATGTATCTACTATGACAGAAAAATTTGCAAGGGAGCACAGTAATCGAGCGGGTGAGTTTTCGAATTTTGAACTTTAATATTCATATCTTCCTCAAACGGGGCGCGAAATTAACGAAAACCCTATAGAGGAATATAGTCGATGATTTTATAGCAAGGCAACCGAAAGTTAAGATTTCTTTTAAATTTAAAAAAAAAATCTTTCAAAATTAATGTTGAACCTAGTTTTGCTATAATTAGGAGTGCAATATTTAAAATGCGGCTGATGGTATTGCAGTCATATAATCTGAAGCAAAGGGTCGAGAATTAACCCCCCCCCCCAATTATGAACCTGTTAAATACGCTATTTATAAACTATATATATATATATATATATATATATATATATATATATATATATATATATATATATATATATATATATATATATATATATATATCTGGGTGCAATATTATAGGAGGGAGCAAAGCGATCGAACTTTATAAAATTTTAACATTTTAATCCCTCAAAAATGCAATTTATACCCTGCTGATTGGAGCACATATAATCCTTTTTTAATTCCCCCTTCCTTTTCTCCATTTTAGTTTCCTTCCTTTGCGTTTGCGCCCCCTTCAAGTGACGCCGGGGGAACTTTCCCCTGGCCCCGTAGATACGCCACTGGCTTCATTTTCCTAAAATAATATAAATTCGATTCTTTGGTCTTTTTAATAACGATTTTTTTTTTTACAGTCTTTTTTACTTATTTGTAAGCACTTCAGAATAATAATTCTACTTCGGCTCTGAGTGTTCAGGTCCTTTCAATTTGAATTTCCTTTTTCTCTTTCTTCCCCCCCCCCCCCCCCCCCTCCTCTCTCTCTCTCTCTCTCTCTCTTTCTCTCTCTCTCTCTCTCTCTCTCTCCTCATGATGCACGCTACATTCTAAAAACTTAAGAGTTAAATCACCATTTAAAAGGGCCGAGGAGTGGCAACTTTTTCAAAATGGTAGATCAACTCTTTTAAACTGCTGGATTCAGTCTTTATAGTGTTGTATCCAACATGTTAAAAGCGTTAAATCTACAATTTTGAAAAAGTTGTCACTCCTCGGCCCTTTTTTTCTTTAGAGTGTATATATTAACACTGTTACTACTATTGATTAACAATAAATGTTAATTAGTAACCAACCAAAGTGGCTTATATCTATGTTTCATTGGATTCAAAAGCATGCAGTTCCATTTTTTTTTTAATGTCTATTTTAGGGAACTGGCATTAATTTTGTTAAATTATCATTATGAGGGGGGGGGGGGGGGGGGGGGCCGAGGGAGAGTCCTAAAAATTCTAAGTGGATATCTGTTTTCATTGCCTAAACCAGTATCAGATCCATTTCAAAGTGAGGGAGGGGGAATAAACTTTATTAGATTTTTAAGATGCGTTTTTGGCTGAGAATGAAAAAGGGGGTACTTTTTTTTTTAAACTTAAAGCATGCATGCTACTTGGATCTCAAAGTGGGGGCTTTCCCAAAATACGCCAGTGTTGGGACCCCTTAACTTTATCATGCTAGGAAAAATAAGAATATCGAAACAACCGTATCCGGACAACTACCCCCTGGACAATTACCCCCCGGACAACCACCCCCCGGAAAACCACCCCCTGGACGACTACCCCCCTAGGACAACTACCCCCAGGACAACTACCCCCTAGGACAACTACCCCCTGGACAATTACCCCCAGGACAATTACCCCCCGGACAACTACCCCCCGAACAACTACCCCCTGGACAGCTACCCCCGAAAAATTGTCCTGGGGGTAATTGTCCTGGGGGGTAGTTGTCCTGGGGGGTAATTGTCCTGGGGGGTAATTGTCCTGGGGGGTAATTGTCCTGGGGGTAGTTGTCCTGGGGGGTAGTTGTCCTGGGGGGTAGATGTCCTAGGGGGGTAGTCGTCCAGGGGGTGGTTTTCCGGGGGGTAGTTGTCCGGGGGGTAGTTGTCTAGGGGGTAGTTGTCCTAGGAAAAATAAGATCACCGAAACAACAGATGAACCTAGAGAAACATTGTGAGATGAGTGATCGCTACAATCATTCAAATTTATAAGCCTATCAACTAATATGAAAGTAATGTAAAACTAATTTTGAGACACCGAAAATTTACCTTGTTTGAGATTTTATTCCTCTAACTTTGTACTCTGTTTTTAAATTTGTTTTTGTAATAGTTCTTCTTTGCCTAATTTTATCGAGATATTAAATACTTGATATATAGATTTCTTTATTTTTTTAAACATAATCTAATTATATATTTTGTGTCCTTTTACATAACTATCATATTTCATTATTCATATTTCATATTGTAGATGTCTTTAAAATGTGTTTATATATTTTAGTTTTTACACCTTATCTTACTGAACTCTTTCATTTTGATATGTTTTGTAATATTTTTCTAAGCTTTTTATCTTAATTTCTGTGACTTATATATTATTTTCTCATATTTTCTATGTATGTATTTTTTGTTTGGATATTTGTATTCACATTTTATTATTCATTGTATTTTATCGATACACGGCCCCATTTTAAATAAACAAATCAAATCAACCAGTATATGGCGCAGCTACAGGGGGCCCCCAATCAATTGTAAAAATCAGAAGTAAAAAGAGAAAGAGAAAGAGAAAAATAAAACAGGAGAGGGTGAAAGTGAATATACCCTCCCCCTAATCAATGGCCTTGTTGATTTTTTTTCTTCATTTCATCCATGGAGTATAGACCACCCCCCCCCCCCATCAATGTAATTGTCACTCTTGTAAGTTCTTTTCTATTAAATTAAAAACAACAGCCGCATCCTTGCTGATCAGTCAATCGTTTTCTTGTTTGTTTACAAACCAAAATCAAAGGAAGAGACGAATCAAAGAGAAGAAAAGCAAAGACTTTCGAGAACTCAATCCAAGAGCAATTTCGATACCCTATATCACACAGATGTACGGATTACATAATACATTGTAATGTTCGTACATTTCAAAAGGTGATGGACAAGGCCATGCACATACCGAGAGCGGGTGTTTATGTTCAAACACCCCCTTTGGCAAAAGGGGGGTGTTTTAGGTGTTCAAACACCCCTTTAGAATTGCTGATAACCTTTTTTGTTTTTGCTTTTGTTTTGTTTTGTTTGTTTTTTTGCTTGTCAGAAAATTTTTGAGTAAAAAACACCCCCTTTAAAAAAAAATCCTGGGTACGCCACTGGACAAGGCTATAGAAATTGCCTTAGGTTGATTTTTCGAAAGTTTTTGAGATCGTGTTAAAATTTACCCGTGAGAGAATCAAAAAGGCCAATTGATAATATTCCAATCCAATCCAGTACAATAAGACATTTTATACAGCAACATTTCCTTGAAGTTAGGCCTAATATCAAAACAACCCCAAAACATCAAAATGGAAATAAGATGGACTAACAGAGAGAGAGAGAGAGAGAGAGAGAGAGAGAGAGAGAGAGAGAGAGAGAGAGAGAGGTGAGAAAGAGATAGAGACCAAAAAAAAGTCACTCGAATTCAAAATGACACACAATAGTCAAGTAATTCAGAGAAAAGAATCTGTGAAGTACTTAGGCATCGAGTTGGCTAGCGAAGTTTCATTTTCTTCTCTATATAGAATCAGTTCTATATATAAAAAGCAAATTCTCGTCTGAAATTTTTGTACAGATATCAAAGTTGTATGAATCTAAAAGCAAGACGTATACTATGTTTTCTCTTATTCAATGTTTATGTGACTGTGCTAACCCTGTATGGTATTATAGTCACATGAAAAAATCAGATTAAAAGAAGTTGAAACTTATACAGAACAAAATAGTGAGATTCATCAACTGTTCTTGTTCAAGAACTCACGTTGGCTACAGCGAACTTTCTAGAGCTGGTCTTCTTGAAGTCAATTAAAGATCAAAACAACTCGTATTGCATCACGTACATAAAATATATCATACACTAGGTCAAATCATTATATTCGATCCAACTTCAATCTTGTTACTGACTTACATAATTATAATACAAGAAATAGCCGATACAACTTTAACTTACCTAAAAGAGTAGGTAGTATTGGGAAAACGTTTTATTACATTGGTATAAAACACTGGAATTCCCTTCCTAATAAAATAAAGAAAATAAAGAAAATAGAAAACTTTGCTCATTTTAAGAGGAAATTAAGGGAATACCTATCACTTGAGAGTCAGAGAAGAGAAGCGAATGACATGGTATATCACTGAAATAGCCTAAATACAGAACACTTTTCTTTTCTCTGCCAGGTGGATTCATATTATCTAATTTTGTATATATTTATATCGTATTAGAAATTATATATAATCTCATTTTTTCCTTTTCTAAGTCTATAAATAATATAATTTTAATCTATTAATGTTGTATGTTTGAGGACCTCACTGGAAATAGGCTATCAAACTTTCGTGGGTTATCCTTGCTCAAGCTTATTCGATTTTTATCTGTTTTGCTTTGACTATTCTGCTGTTATATGTTCGAAGCTTGGCGAATAAAAGTCAGTCTATATGTATATATATATATATAGAGAGAGAGAGAGAGAGAGAGAGAGAGAGAGAGAGAGGGAGGGAGAGAGAGAGAGAGAGAGAGAGAGAGAGAGAGAGAGAGGGAGAGAGAGAGAGAGAGAGAGAGAGGGGGGGGGTGCGTAATGCCCCTAAGTGGGTCAATCTACCTCACTATTCTCTATATGATTATGACAATGTAATTGTTTACATAATCGATAATAATAAATGGCGCTTTAGTTTTGTAATGGGGCTCCATAGAGTACACTATTTTGAGGCGCAGAGAGAAATCATTTCTTATTAGAATCTAAAGAAATTAGATCTGCTGAGAAAAGTGTTGCTCATTTTCAAATAAGGATTGTATTAGTCTTATAATTCTAAAAAATAATCTGAACCGGGGGCTGTAGCCCCCCTCCAGTTCCGCGGCCCCTGCTCAAATTCAGCTGAGAGTGAGAAAACTTGTCAAGTCGTTTAAAAGTGTTGATCGGCCTACTGACCGTCTACATGCAGTGCTATTTACAGTGGCGTATCTACGCGAGGAAGGGGGGGGGGGGGTGGGGTTGCACGTGCCCCGGGCGTCAATTGAAGGGGCGCAGAAGTGGAAAAGGAAGAAATAGACAAAGGGGAGAAAGAATGGTCCTTAATCCTATCCAGGACAATGTGCATGAGAATTTTCTCGTTCTGGTTCGCTTTACTCCCTTGCCAATGCGACAGGATCTTGTTATTTTTGCGCCTACAATTAGGATAGAGTGCATGAATCGGATTCAAAGTTCGAAGAAAATGTTTTGTTGTTTTTCATTGTTTACCCAGGCGGCAGCATGATCACTAGATACGACACTGAGTTCTCATCTGACAAATATATATTTTCCAGTTCAAAATGACATTTATTGTAATGACGAAATAAAGATATAGGCTTGGTATAGGCAAAAACTAAAAAAGCTTGGAACGTAAAGGTAGCAAATGAGCCAAAATAATGCGAGGGCCTATGTATGTTACTTTCATAGATAAACATACACATATTTTGTAACCTGACATCTTGAAGTTGAAATAATATAAAAAACAAAAACAAACAAACAAACAAGCAAGAAAACAAACAATCAAATAATCAAACAAACAAACGACAAACGAAATATGAACAATCAAAAAAAGCAAACGGTATTTTTGGAGGCCGTAACACATACTTGTCGGCAGTGGCGTAGTATTCTGGCGCCCGGGGCAAACTCAAATCTGCGCCCCCTCATGCACAAACTCAGATTAATGGGCGGTTTTAATTTGGAAATGATGGCACTACGTGAAAATGAGTTTTGATACACATAACCCGAGGTTGTTAGCCTAAATGTGATGAATAATTGTATAAGCGAGGGAATAACGCGACCGAGCTGCAGATTTGTTTTTCCCCTTTTCACCCCTCAAATTGGAATTTCTTATGTATTTTCCCCTTATAAAAACTCCAAGAGAATACAGCGATCTAGAAATAGATTTTTAAGAAGGATTTTGAACATTCCTATTTGGGGGGCACAAAATGAATGAAAACCCTGAATAAATATATTTGAGGAATATTTGAGGAATTTAGCCAGGCAATTGCAAGGCAATTTTATGATTTCTTTCGAATGTTCTATACTTTGAAAGTGCTTTTTATTCACATATATCCCACAAGCTCCTGCCTTATGGGGCGGCGGTGGGAGGGGGGGGGGGGTCAAAGCAACTATAGTCCATTACTGGTTAACACTTTAAAACGCCATTGTGGCACGAAATAGCTAGATCCTGAACATAATTATGCGAGGGAACAAAGCGACCGAGCTTTAGAAAAATTTCGCATTTCAATAAACCCTATAGAAAACACCATTTCTTATGCATTTTGTCCTTGACTTGGGCACAAATAATCCTCAAAGACCATAAATTAGTCTTGTATTTCTCCCCCTTTTCTTTCTCTCTCTTTCAATTCAATTCAATTCAAAACAACATTTATTTCCTTCTGATTTGTTACATACATGGGATACAAACATAAGAAAAACGTTTAAGTACAATAATTGAAGGAGGCATGGTCCCTGAAAAGCATAACAATGCTTGTGATTGGGAATGCCTGTTTACAACAACAACATCAACAAAAAAAAATACAAACAAAACATTAAAAAGTCAAGTAGATATATACAACATATATAACGGGATAAAAGTTGCGCCCCCTTCAAGCGCCGCCGTTTGGGGCAAGTACCCCCCTCCCTCCCCCCCCCCCCCCCCCCCCTCCCCTTAGATACGCCACTGCATGTCGGCCTACCCAAGTCCCAAGGACCAGAAGTAAAATAAAAATCTCTCCCTCATAATTCGCATGAGTTTCTGAGGCCTTGTCCCTAGTGCATTTACACTTCCGCATTATACGCACACCTATACACGCATAACATTGCATATAATTGGCAAGCAATTGCATGCGCTGAATGCTGCATGATATTTCAGCAAATCGTTTCCATTTGCCGCCTGATTTGTGTAGCCTACCACGGCGGTGATTCGAAGATAACACTGGAAGTTCTTGACTGTGACATTCGCGGAAATTTTGATCAAGCTTGTGCTACAAACCACTCGGACTGGCGGAAATCACTGGTGAATTTTGGAATTCTTGGAGATAATCAGTGGAAAGAAAACATAGAAAGATGTCAGCCAGTAAGTAATCATGCATGTAGGGTGGGCAGGGCAGGCAGGGAGGCCGGCAAGTGCCGTGCGGATAGGGCAGCGGCGAGGCCAGGTGAGTGCTCGCACACCTCGCCCGTGGCAATGAAGGAGTGAACTGTCTGAGCAGGGACGTCCGTATTACAGTATTTACAGTATTTACACAAGTGGCAGTGGCAGCTTGTATTGAATGCGTTGTCATCATGCCACGAATTGATTACTACTAATATAGTGTTTGAACACGCTTTTTGGTGATGATTTAAGTTATTACCGAACTGAAAATTTGACATATTTTTGATTTTTTTGTGGTCCAGACTCAAGTTTTGGTGGCCCAAAGTAACAATGCTCATAAGTTGTTCAAAGACAAAGTCAATAAATGAGTAGATTCTAGTTTCCATAGTTAGAGTCAATAAACGGGAATACACAGACATAGAATTTTCATGTTGTCCCATTTGGTGTTATATTTTGTACATATAAAACCAGTTATAGAATCTATATTTGTTGATTGTTGCTGTGACACCTCTAATAAGTAATATGTAGATCTAGATCTCTTTTTCTCTAGATTAATTGGAATACAAACTCATCTCGATCTTTAAATTCTTATCTCTAAGACTCTATTCTGTATGTCCTTCTCCTGTATTATACAGTGGAAACTTGCTACAACGAGCTCCATTATATTAACAAGATTCCTGTCATAACAAGGTAATTTTGCTAGTCCCAGGTCTTTTTGTTCTTTTGACTTTTATTTTTTTTTACCCTGATATAACAAGGTAAAATTTTATCATGGTTCCAAGGTCCTCGTCATAGTGAGTTTCCACTCTACTCTCTGTTCTTCTGTCATCGTCTGTATTCACTGTTTTCCTTAGCTTACAAATTAAGTATATTAGAAGTAAACTAAAGGCTTTAAAGCGAAACTTTCACTTTTATCTAACACATCCATGTACAATGTACATGTACATGTAGATATTATGTTGTGATTATTAAACACACACAATTTTTTCGGTTGCCTGAAGGCCGACATTTCTCTTACTTTTGAATATTTGGTGGCCCAACACAGCAGTTTGGTGGCCGTTGGTCATCTTGCCGCTGCTTGATTCAAACCTTTCTCAGCTCAGAGAGGTCTAGACCCTAATTGATTAGTTCTGTGTGGGTCTTGCCTTTTACATCTTCATCTGGTGAATGGGTGAAGAATTAGAAATTTAAATCAGGGACATTAACATATATGTATCTTAGCTTTGGTACATAGACATGTTGCACAGCCTCTCTTGTGGAGCTTTGCCAAACCTTTTCCAGGCAGAATGGGCATTTACATGTATAACTACTTGGGTACTCTGTACTTACTTCTTAAAGAAAGTTATGTAGTGGGAGTTAGGTCCCTCCCCCTACTTAGGGCCAAATTCCCCCTATAACAATAATGGAGTCGCCGGGCTGTGACTTATGACCTGACCCGGAAGGCGTTCAGTGTGCTTGCTGTGATGATATTCTTGAACGATTCTGGATCTGAAACCTCTGATATAATCAAGTCAAATCTACGGGATCTCAAGAACCAGCAACCGGTAAGCACCACCAGTTACTATATAAATAGTTTCTATATAGCCTAAAACGGCTATATCTGGCGTAGTCGCTATTTTCGAGCCGTATTATGCGCTGACTTTTTGGGGTCATCCCGAGTTTGCGTAGGGGTCACTGACTTTGCTGGGCGGTGGTGAACTGTAGCGAGTGTGTTGCTGCGGGCCCCGGTGGGTTCCGGGGGTGTCTGTGATATCGCTTGCCTGCAGTTTATGCACGCGCATGTTGGCGGGTAGTGCCCGGTAGTTTTAAGTTGTAGAGTAGTGGTTTGGAGGTATTTCGTCCGGTTTATTATAGCGGAGGAGGGGAGGGTAGGATAACCCTCAGGCCTCGCTTGCCTATACTGTTCGGGATACTTCTAGATCTAAATTAAGTTAAGGGGTAAAATAAAATAAGCTGTTGTCTGATCATTTTGTAAAATTTGTCTGATAGTTTCTAAACTTTAATGTAGGCTTTTATCCAGACCCTAGGGATAATTGTTCTATATACTTATAAACAAGATCTTAGGGATTTGTGTGAGCAGAATTCTTATAGATTTCTGGGAAATCATACAAATAAAAATAAAATAGGTCGTGGTAAGGCTACCTTACTTCACTTCTCATATATTATTGGTTCTCCAGTAAGTTCCTTTGCCGTGGTTTAGTGGTTTGTGATTTGTATGGCCGGGGAAGGAGAAGTTTATGAGATTGTGATAGTGGGGGAGTTGAACCTGATGATCTTTTTAATTGAAGCGTATAACGCTGACGCAATTACCTTGGACGAATTACTAAATCTATTGGTAGATTTTCTGTACGAGGATTAAAGTTAGTTTTTAGGTTTAACACTGCAGTTAGTTGTAGTTGTAGCCTACAATATCTTAGTCTGTCATTTAGGTCGAGATAAAGCTTTCTCGTACATGTAGTTTTATAAAAATTAAGGATTTAAATTCTAAAAATTGTAGTAGAGTGCTGGCCAGCTAGTCAAGCTAGATTTCTTTTCTAGTGGGACTGGCCAGTGCAGTAAGATTCTACCGCGTGTGTAGGATCGGCCTTAGCAGGACAGGTTACAGGGTTGTAACCGAGGAGACTGCATGGGAGGTCCTCCACAAGTGGTTGGTTAGTAATTAGTACGTATTGTAAGTTAGTTTGTCCTCCTGCTTTATTTAAGGCGAAGGAGGAAGGACTATTTTGTTAGATAGACTAAGATATTACTGCGTGTGCAGGATCGGCCTTAGCAGGACAGGTTAATGGGTTTTTAACCGAGGAGACTGCATGGGAGGTCCTTCACAAGTGGTTCTTGTTAAGTTTATCGCTTGGTAGTTATCATAAGTGGTTATCCTCCCGCTTTTATTTTTAAGAGACAGGGGGAAGGACTACGTAGGTTGGTATCAACTACGTAGAATATTTTAGGGGCTAGGGTCTTCTAGTTTCCGGTTCTGTGTTCTCGGGGGAAGCCCAAAGCGTTGGGAAGGTAGGACCGGGTACTGTGATTCCCTTCTCCTAATACTAATAGGTTAGTCTAGTATTATAAGTTAATTGGCTTAATTGCAGCTCGATAATTGATAGGGTTAAAGTAAATTAGCTTGTGCAGTAAGGGATAAATCTCCCTGGATTACGCAGTGAGGGATAAATCTCCCTGTAAATTTTTATTGAGGGAAAAGTCTTCCTATAGTGTTATTTAAGGGATAAGTCTCCCTGTAAATTTATTGTTTTGAAGAAAGGCTACCTTCGGTAGTTACTGATTTATTTTAAGGAAATCAGGTTGACAGTTGGTACTGATTAGTCTTTACTTTGCATTTTTATATAATTTGATATATTTTATATATTTTGTATTTGTAAGGTTTTTACTGCTTATATCTGTACCAGAATAACTGGTATTGAATTGTGTCATATCGGATTCTATATTCAGTCTGGTTTTTGTAAACCGGTTATCCCGATTTGGTGAACCGGTTATCCCGATATTCCCAACCGGTTATCCGAGTAACCGGTTTCCTTGAGTTCGGTTGCCGAAACCGGTTTTCGGAACCGGATTCGAAAAATTGGTTTTCGGAGCCGTTTTGAGTGGAATTGAATATCTGAGTAGTAGATTTCTTCAGAACCGGATTTGGAATTCCCGATTTTAGGGTATATAATTATCTTGTGTACAAAGACATAGGAAGTTCTAGTTTTTAGACTTTCTAGTCGATTTTGCCTGCTATTACTAAGGTTTTGCTAGATTTTAGCCTGTGTTTGACTATCTGGTATGGACAGGGTGGAGATTAACCACTGTTCTTTTTATACGCTTGCGGCAATGCCGGGCGTTGGTCCTGAGAAGGCGGGCCGTCTCCTGGAATTGCGGCAGTCCCAGGGTAGTTTGACACCTGAACTAGTTTCGTCGGTCGTTTCATCTGACGACGATTTTATAGATATGTTTGACTTTGCCCCATTCGTTTCTGAGGTTGAGGAAACCGTCATGAGTGGGCAGTCTAGGTCACGTAGTGATGGTAGTGGTGAGCATCTCCCAGGTTCTGGAGTATTCAGGGTTTCTGATACCCCGCCCGCGAGTACTCCATCCTATCGAGTGAGCTCGGATTCTGGACCTTTCAGCAGTACACCCATAGGGCCTACCGTACGGGGGCAGAGTTCTCTCTACCAGTACGATAGGTATCCCCCACCTGAGGGTAATCCTATGCGGCAAAGGTGTGGTCGGGGTGGATCTCAGCGAGATACAACATCTCAAGAGCCTACACCTCCCCAGAGGCACCGCACTACACAACATTCTATGGATCGCCAGTGGCATCCGGTAGGGCCTCAAGACCGGAGCCGACCAACGGTATCTCCTATACCACCACCTACCCCGACTTTCTCATCTACGACAATGCTTCCAAAGTCTATTACTTTTGACGGCAAAGGGAACTGGCATGCCTATTATGCCAAGTTTACTGCATTTGCCGATGAAAGTTGCTGGTCTCCGAAGCAAAGGAAGTACCAGATGTGGTGGAGCATGCAGGGGCTAGGGAGTGACTACTTTTCCACTCTAATGACTAGGGACCCTCAGGTACCCTATACAGAGTTGGTGCAACAGATGGAGCGGAGATTCGGGGCGAGTGATCCTCCCGAAGTGGCCCAGATGGAGTTTGCTCGGGCCCATCAACTCCCAGATGAGAGTGTTATGGATTGGGCGGACCGTGTGGTCACCCTAGCAGTCCGGACGTTTCCTGGAGTTCCCGATCACCAGATTCAACGCCAAGGTGTGTTGAAATTTTGTCAGGGCTGTGTGGAGAGAGAAGCAGGACTCCACGCCCTGAACATGAGACCTTCGAGGGTTGAAGAGGCAGTGGATATCGTCACCTGGTATTTGCACTCTCGGCGGGTGGTTTTTGGACGTTCCAAGCGACAGGAGGCAAAGGCGGTGTCGTTGGACCTTGAACTACCGCCCCATTCTGATGCAAATGTACGGCGAGTGGATATCCACACACCCACACCCTTCAAACGCCCAGGAACTGGCAACCAACCTTCAGGCCAAGACAGATCGGCAGGGGAAAGAGGGCGATTACAGCCATCAGCCTTCAGAGCTCCCTCAGACCTTCAGACATGTGTGAAGGGTCTGGATCAGAAGGTGAAAGGACTAGACAGCAACGTCCAGGCTCTTGATGGTAATGTGCAGGGACTAGACAGCAAAGTGGGCAAGCTACAAGCATCTGTAGACCACCTAACTCAGCTAGTCACCCATTTGGTTACCCGGGTTAGGCCCGTCTCACCCAAGCCAGGAGGCAATGCCTGTTATAATTGTGGACAAAGTGGTCATTTCAGGAAGGATTGTCCGAATGCCACTAAGGAGAGATCAGCGTCTGTTCTGAGGGAGGAACTAAACGACAGCGGGTCAGAGGAGGAGGAGGAGGCCGCTCCCTGGCCCGAACAGTTGTCGGCCACCCCAAACGAATAGAAGGGCATCCTGGAGATGGGAACCCTGGGACAGCTGAGACTATACAGGCATTTGCAGACTATGTAGACAATGTAGGAAGTGAAGAAGATATTTCAGCCAATGAAGATTCTCAGGAGGGGAAGGAAAGTCAAGGTGTAAGCCGTATTATATCCTCCCCACCACCAGAATTATCAGAGTCAACAACGGGTTCAAGTGATAATCAACATGGCGAGGAAGTTGTAGTTTGCCAGTTGAGATCCTCCTCGATGCTGAGGGTGACTCTTAAGGTGAACAATGTGTCACTACAAGCTGTGGTGGACTCAGCAGCGCAAGTCACCATTATTTCAGATCGAGTTATTCAACTATTGGATCCTGCACCGCCAAAGGTACGTGAGGTAGTTCTCAGTGCCGCCGGCCGAGACATGAGAATGAAGGGAGTGGTAGTAGGCCCTGTAGAAATAAAGCTCGGGGAAGGCAGTTTCTCTGAGAATATCTACACTGCCCCGATAACGGATGACATGTTGTTTGGACTGGATTTACTTCATCGTCACTCTATGGATATCCTCCTCAGCAGCATGCAGCTGAAGTTCGGCCCACAGAAGATACCACTTTACCTCGGTGAGGCCTCAGGCCCAGAGCGAGTGGCGAGAGTCTGTGTGCAGCGGAGGACTACCGTTCCGCCTAATACCCTCAAGAGGATCACAGGAGTGATCGACCAGAGGATGAAAGTGTTTGTTTTCGAACCCGTACCAGAATTGCCTGCTCTAGTTCCCAGAACTCTTCATGAGGAAGGACCGGAAGTGCAAATCTACGTACTCAACCCCACGGATAGGACTGTACATCTGGAGGGCCAAAGAGTCCTTGGCCAGGCATATGAAGTGGAGGAAGTAATACCCCCTCAGTCTTCATTTCCTGACCAGGAGCCCAAAGTTCAGACTATCCAGGAGGAGGAGGATGCCAAGTTGCCAGAACATCTTCAGGACTTGTACAATAGATCTGCAGAGTTGTTGGATTCCACTCAGCAGTCGGTACTTAAACAACTTCTAATAGAGTATGGGGATGTATTTGCCTGCAATGACTTTGACTTAGGGGATTTCACAGCAATTCAACACCGTCTTGACACTGGAATGGCAGCTCCTATTAAGCAGAAGATGAGGAGGACCCCTCTTCGGTTTGTAGACGAGGAAAGGGCCCATCTTCAGCGTATGGAACAGGCAGGAGTTATTCAGCCTTCCCAGTCAGAGTGGGCGTCTGCCCCGGTGTTAGTTCGGAAAAGAGACGGCGGGGTTCGCTGGTGTGTTGATTACCGCGGACTCAATGCAATCACAAGGAAGGATGTTTATCCGCTTCCTAATATTGAGGAGTGTTTGGACACTCTCTCAGGAACTCGATGGTTCTCCAAGCTGGATGCCAATTCTGCCTATTGGCAAGTCCGAATTGCCGAAGAGGACCGCAAGAAAACTGCATTTACGACCAAGTATGGTTTGTATGAGTTTGTACGGATGGGCTTCGGGTTGTGCAATGCTCCAGCGACGTTCTCCCGTGCCATGGACTTGATTCTTAGGGGGCTAAACTGGGACCTGGTGTTGGCCTTCCTAGATGATGTCGTGGTGTTGGGAAACTCGTTTGAGGATCACATGAACAACCTACGTAGTGTCCTCCAACGCTTCAGGAGTTTTCGACTAAAACTCAAACCCAGAAAGTGTGAGCTGTTCCGGCGTCAAGTTGAGTTTTTGGGCCGGAATGTAGGGGAAGATAGGATTTCCCTGAAGCATGACCATATACAAGCAGTGCGGGATTGGCCAGTACCAAAGACGACCAAGCAAGTCGAGAAGTTCCTCGGTTTGGTAAATTACCACCGAGCGTTCATCAAGGACTATGCTGCGGTGGCTGTCCCGCTATACCGAATCACAGGCAAGAATATGTTTCACTGGGGCCCCGAACAACAGGAAGCATTCAAACGCATCAAGGAATTGCTGACCTCGGCACCAGTGCTAACAATGCCAAATTCACATGACACCTTTATCTTGGACACAGATGCATCGAACGAGGCTGTAGGGGCCGAACTTCTTCAAGTCCAAGATGGGCAGGAACGGGTAGTGGCGTACGGGAGTGTCTCTCTATCTCCGGAACAGCGGAGGTATTGCGTAACACGCAAAGAGCTCCTCGCTGTGGTTAAGTTCTCCCGCCAATACCGCCACTATTTGCTAGGCAAGCCGTTCATTGTTCGCACAGACCATAGTAGCCTGCTGTGGTTACTTAGCTTCAAGCATCCCCAAGGACAGCTGGCACGTTGGCTCGAAGAGCTCAGCCAATATGATATGCATGTGCGGCACCGTCCAGGGAAGCTACATAGTAACGCTGATGCATTGTCACGAATTCCGGAGTCGAACTCTGCCTGTGAAGAGTTTCGTTTGGGACTTAGTCCAGAGGATCTCCCTTGCCAGGGATGTCACTACTGCAAGAAGGCTCACCATAATTGGGCTTCTTTTGTCACCCAGGTGGATGATGTGGTCCCACTTGTGATTTGTCCCAAGCCGGTTTAATTGGCTCAGACACCAAGAGGAAGGTGAGGCAGATGAGAAATATTTCTGCCTAGATAGTACAGAACCATGTCGTAGGGACCAAGGAATATGGCCCTGATGTGGGGTAGGTGATAGCTACTCCCGGGGGAGTTTCTCTGGGAGATTTTGGGTAACCTTGCACTAGGGCTGGTGCCAGCGGAAAAATTTGGGTTTCCCCTTTGGAATCAATGATTTGCGGAAGGGTGGATTGGGAAGCAAATTGCCCTGGAATTTATTGTTTTTGGAATTTCCCGCTGGCAGGGGTCTCTGTAAAGTGACAATTTTAATTGGGTTGAAAAATTGTTTTTTTTGGTGCGAGGTAGACAATTTAATGTGGAGTTATTAATTGACTCAATACGAAATGAGAACGGATAAAAGTAATCCAAAATTGGTGTTGGCATGTTTGCCTGGTTTGATTCGCAGTTTAGTATTGGGGAGGTCCCCGTTTTGTTTTACTACTGGTGTTGTTTTGGAATTGTTTTTTTTCTATATCTGTTGGGTTTCCAGTTTTTAGTGTTTTTTTGTACTGGGGGCCTTTCCCCGAACAAAAAAAAAAAAAAAAAAGGAGGGGGGTAGTGTAGTGGGAGTTAGGTCCCTCCCCCTACTTAGGGCCAAATTCCCCCTATAACAATAATGGAGTCGCCGGGCTGTGACTTATGACCTGACCCGGAAGGCGTTCGGTGTGCTTGCTGTGATGATATTCTTGAACGATTCTGGATCTGAAACCTCTGATATAATCAAGTCAAATCTACGGGATCTCAAGAACCAGCAACCGGTAAGCACCACCAGTTACTATATAAATAGTTTCTATATAGCCTAAAACGGCTATAGTTACATTATCTTCAAAGAGTCAACAAGATTGAAACATCTGTCTCCCTCTCTCTCACATTTTCCTTAAAATTCCTTTGGCCCAAGTGGGTGCTAGAATATATACATGTAGCACCACGTTGCATGGCGTTTGTACCTTAGATAGTACAGAACTACAGTACAACTTGTTACTAAGTACAAACCCGATCCTCTGCTACCGATGTGCGGTGATTATTGCAGGCATACATGTAGCCTACATTTCTTGCAAAGATGCCCTGCAAGCATATGTGTAGCCTCTCCCAGGAAGTGTCTTTTCCTAGACCCAGGGAAGGTCCATATGGCAATGTAATCAAAAACACGATTTTATGTCCGTAGTTTGGGCTGGGGCAACCATTAACCTAGCATCCGGCTTTTCCTGTTCGTTTACATACATGTAGGTGGGAGAAATGCATGAGTAGGGTTAAAGGGCAATCCAACCGTTGTAATACTATGAGTTGTGTGAAAGCAGAGAAATCAGAGAAGCAGGATGGTGAAAGTTTGAAAGAAATTTGACAAATAATTGGATATATTTGAAAAATGGGATTAAGTCTTTTATATGAATCTCAGAGTGGCAATTTGGTCAGTAGATTATGACATATTCATGGGCAACTGTGCCATATGCTGTAAACTAAAATAAAAGAAAGTAGGAGCAGAGTTAAGGGCAATCCAACCTTGGTAATAAGATGATTTGTGTGAAAGCAGAAAAATAAGAAGAAAACAGGATGGTGAAAGTTTGAAAGAAATCGGACAAGGAATAAGAAAGTTATAGGTGTTTGAAAAATGAGATCACTACATCTATAGATGCAAATCTCAATTTGGCAATTTGGTGAGTCGATTGTAACATGCTGGCGGACAACTCTCCTGTTTGTGGTACACAAAAATATCATTCATTTGCGATTTTCTCTGAAGCGCCTTTACCCTCAGGGCAGTACTCATTTTGAAAAAAAAAAGACATTTTAGTCAGTTGTCCGCTACTACATCATAATGACATTAGTCTGCAAGCACAGACCCTAATTTGATACTAAAATTTATCAGAAAATCATTGTGTCTTGATTCTTGAGAGAAGCCTAACCCAGCTACATGTGCACCTACTGGTCGTGTCAGTATTGGCCAGGAGCAGCTATATTACAGGGCCTACATGTATGCTAGTCTTATAGTGTAGACATTCTTTTACGATTGACCAGGGTTTATGCCTGCAAGCTACAGTGACATTGCCTATTCGACCAATTTGAAATTCCCATATATGTATATTAATTACAACCATGTAGTGATCTTTCAGAGCAACTTGCCATTAACCTTTTCGAGACAATTGACCACATTTTGTGGTTTGGCTCCATAACTTTTGATCCAGAGCTCTAAAAAATATACCAGATGCACGAGTAGAAAGAGCAAAATTTTCTGCACATCCTATGTCCACTTTTGTTGCATGACCAAATTGCGTTTGATGCCAGGAATTTTAAAAACAAGAATAAGCTTTAAAATCCTTAAATTGGCAACACATTGAGAGGTTCAAAATCATTGTTATTTGTCAAAATTGGCAACTTTTTCAACTTTTCGATAATGGTTTTAAGAATGTATGTTGTTTTCAAAGGCATTACATTTTATTAGAACCATGTAGCACTACGAGAAAAATATTATTGTTGCCAATTTGAAGAACAAAATGTGATCAATTTTGCCTTTAAATAATTCCTGTCCTGAAAGGGTTAATGTTGGATTTCCCTTTAAGGGAAATCCAACCTTTGTAGAAAATTGAGTTGTGTGAAAGTAGAGAAGTAAGAGAATCAGGATGGTGCATGTTTGAAAGAAATTGGACAAATAATGATAAAGTTGTGGATTTGAAAATGAGATCACTTATTGTACAGAAGGTGTGAATCTCAAAGTGGCAATTTGGTAAATAGTTAATGACATATTCATGGACAACTCTCTCATGTACTGTACACTAAAATATCATTCGAAAGTATGTGGAGAGACAGAGTTAAAAGGCAACCCAACCTTTATAATAAAGTTGAGTAACTTGAGTTGTGTGAAAGCAGAGAAATAGGAGGAGCAGGATGGTGATAGTTTGAAAGAAATTGGACAAATAATGAGAACATTATAGATACATGTATATGTATTTTAAAATGAGATCACTAAGTGTATATGTGAAACTGAAATTGATAATTGGTCACTACAGGAGATTCTGATCATGATAGTAGAAACCTTTATAAAACGGGTTCAGGAATGTAGCCATCCTGATTGGTCAAATAACACCACGTGACCGTGCAAAAAAAAAGTACTAACGCACGGCGAGGGGACTAACGCGCGGCTAATCCGGATCAAACACTAAGATTGTAAGAAAACACTAAGATTGTAGACCCGTTTTATAAAACGATTAATACATGGTTGTGAGTTCGTGCGTTAGTGCAATCCAGCAACACGCATGTTTTTATCGTGGTGTCTAACACACTCGGCTACGCCTCGTGCGTTAGTACACCACGATAAAAACCTTTGTGTTGCCAGATCGCACTAACGCACTCCCAACCATGTATTAATAGTATATTAATATATGGATCTCACTACTTGCTATTTGTGTGGAGAGCCCTAATGAGAGAAAGAAAGAAATACATGTAGGTTGTGAACATTCTGTTATTCTTGCTACAAAGTCAAGGTGACAGCTAGACAGACAAATGTGTGTACAAAGAAAATGAGTATCCATACAGAAATAAAGAGTGATTAGTGAAAGAGGAAAAGAAGGTGAAAGAAAAAGAGAGATAATTGAAAGAGAGGTAATTTGGGGAAAGGAAAGAAAAAAGGTCCTGAAAATGAAAACATTGCCAAAAAGAATTAACACAATGTAGAGGAATCACAAAACATTTTAATATACATCCACCATCTTTTCTTTTTCTTTCTTATTTTTGTTGTTGGAATATGCAAACGTAGAATTATGAATCTAATATTTACTTCAAGTTACTTTCCCATGACTGAAAAAAAAAAGAGTCTAACTTTGAGGCGAGCAGTGCAGTATAAATCCCCATAATCTGTAAAGACAACTTCAACTTAAGTTATCAAACTCATAAGTGTTTGGAATTTGAGACATATGTAGGTCAGAAGGCAGCTGACCTCTTATGTATCAAGATTGGTATTAAGGCAGACTGATTGATGATTTAGGGACAATTCAATTTTTAAAATTAGATGTTGAAAAATAATGTCGGAAAGTTGAAGGAAAAGAAAATCAGATCGCTGGCAACAATAGTATAAATTATCTTTGAAATGGGGTTGGGCTAACTGGGCACAAGGGCGAACTCGACACTGTGCGGTGACTGTTTCAAGAGTTGAAGTCCCTGCTTCGCACCATATCGATTTTAAGCCTTAAATTTCATGTTTTGTATAATTTTACTTCTTGAAATTTTCAACATAACTTCTTTGCTAATCATTTTACACACTGTTATCAAATAATTTTGAATTTAAGTGTTTTGAAAAGTGTAATTAATGCAAAATTCAACACAAGTATTTGTGATAATTTCAACTCTCTGTGCTCACTCGGCCGCGATTTTCTGCCAAGGCAGAGTTCGCCCTTGTGCTGAGTTAGCCCGGATCCTTTGAAATAATGCTATCAGTTTTAATTATTATTATTTGTCTATTATTTTAGGTCAAGTTACATAGATTCCTAGTTTCTCATCCCTCCTATTTCCTTTGTTCAGCCCGCCTCATGTTATATCTTCATATTTTTTAATTGGACATGAAATTAGGAATTTGAGGAAGTCTAGACAATGAGAGTAAAACTTTTCTGCTTTTGATAATCAAGCAACTTATTTTTCAGGGTAGACTGCTTTGAATTTTACCATTTGCTTTCTTACATATCTACATTTCTGTGTTGAATTTTCAAATCAGTCTGCTCATTTGTGATGTGCATTGTAATAATTGTGCTTTACAATACCTGCTGTCATGTACTGAGCTATAATGTCAATAATCAGAATGCCTGGAGAGATCTTTTCAGTTGTTATGGACAACAATCGCCATGCAATTATTAACAGAATAAGCACAAGTTTCATATTATATGAAGTCAATAGATTTGTGCAGATTAGACCTATTTTGTCCTCCCCCACGTCGTGATTGTAGTGTATGGAATATGGATGAAGGGCTAATCTGAAATACTTGAGAGGGGTCTCTGTTTGATAAGCAGTCATAATTCAAAGGTAGACAAGGTGCTATTCAAGAATGAATAAAAATGAATAAAAATCTGTCTGAAGTGTTAAAGGGGAAGTCCACCCAGATTACAAGTTGGTTTTAAAAGAAGCAGAAAAATTCAAGAAACAAATCGGTGAAGGTTTGAGCAAAATACGATAAGAAATAAGATACCTGTAGATATGAATTTTTAAAGTTGTAATCAATCGAACACAAATTGGAAACTCCTTGATGTATCTTCTGAGCTCCTCTCCCATTTGCCCTGTACCCAAAATATTGTTAATTTCCATTTTCTCTAAAGAAAATATTCAATCATACATGGACGTTAGGTACAATGAAATCGTTGCTCATATGTTTGTACACAAAACCTGTATAAAACAAATAGACTATTCCTTCATCAAAAACTAAGAAAATGAAAATTTCTTAAATTTTCAGTACTGAGTAAATGGGAGAGGAGCTCGCAAGATCCGTCACAGAGTTGGCAATTTGTGTTTGATTGATTACAACTTCAAAAATTCATAACTTTCTTATTTCTTATTGGATATTGCTCAAACCTTCAGCAATTTGTTTCTTTAATTTTTCTGCTTCGTTTAAAACCAACTTGTAGTCTGCTTTATAGCAGAAGCTCTTTTTGGATTTTCTATAGTTTTTTTCCTTAGCTTTCCAGACTCCAGAGTTCATTTGCTCACTGTTCCCATTTTGTTTTCACTACCGTAAAGGATATGAAGTTAAAAAAAAAAATTAAAAAAAATCTGCAGTAGATTGTATAAATGTAATGTGAGAATTTTATTTAAAGGGAAACTCCCCTTGATATTTATTCAGGAATGTAATCATGTGATTTAAAAACCACAGTTCCTTTTGGAATTATCTTGTAGGGAAATTTTATAGGGAGAGTCCACCTTGCTTTGAAGGTTATTTCACTGAAAATATAGAAGGGCAAGTATATATGTATTATGGAATTGTATTATATAATTGTGAACATGAATTGACATTAAAATATAATTTTCACTTGATATTTTGTCTGATCTAAGCTCTGGGAAGGCTATCAGCCTAATACAGTCATCAGATATTAAAATCTGATATGGTCGTTAACATGTGGGACACTAAATAGCTTGGACTTGCCCAGAAATGTAGCTTTGTGCTAAGATGTTGTCCTAAGGTTCTAGGGTACTTATCAACTAGCCGGTAATCAGCTGTCCTATCGTCTAGACAGAGGGGCCGTTCCAATTTAATCCGCTTCCTCCAATCTAGACCTACTACAAATTGAAAGGCTGATCAGTAGCTCCGTGTACACTGTAGGCAATGTATTTCTGTACTGGCCACAGATACTTGTACTGTACCTTAAAGTTTTGCGTAGTAGGCCTACATGTACATGAAATGTTCTATACAATTTACAGAATAGCCACCATCGATGTCATTCATATTTTAGAAATATTGATATGAAATTGTATGCTTGTTTCATAAAAATTGATTTTGTTATTGTTTTACATTTAAATTTTTCCAAATGTGCTTGAACTGAAAGATAAAGGGATCAAATTTCAAAAGTTTTCTCAGATTTCCCAGGTTGCCGATATCCGCATCTGTGATTAAACCAGATTCATGCTAAAGATTTTGGAAAAGAGGAAAATGTATCAGTATCGATATCGATACTAATGCAGTAAGTTGGGGTTACTGACTGTGTAAAAAATTGTGTCAGTTACAAGCTGTGTAACTACATGTACAATGAAACTGACAACCCCAAATATTGGTTTTAATATGTGCCATTAACAGTTTCGGTATAGGCCCTAATGAGTTTGTATAGGCCTACATGTAGCTCAAATACTCATGAAACCTGGATTGGCAAATGTGTGAAAATTGGTGTTCATTACAAGCTACATGTAAATGTTCATGTTCCCGTACGGTATCTGTCAACCCAAGTATTGATTTGTAATATATGCTGTTAACAGTTGGGTAATTCCAGCGTGACAGACGGAACATCCAACCCTCACATTTTTATGTTTTTACTTGATATTTCATATTTCATTTAAAAGTGATGCTTAATTGGATGTAGAGATGTGATCTATAGGGTTTGCTCAACAAAATGGGGGGAAACTTTTTTTTTCAAGCCCCTCCCACAAATTGTTGGGTGGGGCTTCAAGTTCAGCGTGACAGACGGGACATGAATTTACCAAGCCATTTCTGCTTCGATACTTTTCGACTAAGCTCTCCTCACTGGAAAATCTTGAAACAAAATATGTGTATTCATGTTATCACTTGTTGGTACCTTTTTGAAACCTGGTAGTATACATTTGAAATTTCATCTTACTTTTGGAGGAAAATGCCAAAAAGTGAGCGTGACAGACGGGGCAATAAAAACGTGACAGACGGGACACATTGAGATTGTACACAAAATAGAATTGTTAAAGACAATCAAATTTCCAACATTAAATACCTTATTCTCATGTTCTAAAGGGTTTAAAGGATCATCTTTAATATCATGAAACATAATGGCAAAGGATTTTAATTTTCATCTATCGGAAAATTTTCATGTAGTCCCATCCATACATATTTTTGCTGTAGATGCCAAACGTGACAGACGGGACATTACTTTATGAATCATAATTATCTTCATAAAATTAAAATTCCGCCAAGTTAGCAGTAGAAATGAATTTCCCCCTACTAAAGAGCAAGACTGCAAAATTTTATTCAAAAACAATGGTCTAATTTATTGTAAATGCAAAAAATACCTTAAAAAACGTGACAGACGGGACAAAAATCCATTTGACCTTTGAACTCCATTAAATCAGAAGAATATTAATATTTTTAAAATTTTTGTATATAGACATAAAATTCCCCTTAGTCCTAACTAGATTTGGTTGTCTTTATTATTATAACAGATGAAATTTCTAAAAATGACTCAATATGCAATTAACCATATTTTAGCATAAAAATGTGTAATTTCATTTTTGGGTTAAAAAAATGGCCATTTTGGGTCAAAATATTCAAAAACTTAAAAAACTGAATATTGTTCCATAAAGTTCAAATCATGCATATTCAAGTGACATAGAATGAAAATGTTCAAAATAAACTTTGTTTTTTCACCAAAAGTGGACATTTTCATGGAATTACCCAGTTACAGTATAATGATTTCAGGCTCATCAGGCATGTGAGTGGATGTACATGTAAAGGCTTTAATCCCAAGTTTAGGAATCTTGGAGAAGTTTTGGGTGTACAATTTAACGGGCTGCAAACAGTCTATTGAATTGATGACTTGAGGTTGTATAGAATGATTCAGTGCTTGTTTTGTACAGGTTGAGTGGGTCTGTTCAAAGCTTTGAAACAAACAGTGCATGGGTGTTGCACACCAACTTGTAGTGTACAGTACACGCAGCTTGGATTCCGGAATCCTTACAAAAAAAATTGTTTCCCCCTCCATATAAATGATTTGAACTGAATAGGATTTTAAAACCTTGTAGTGTGGTGACGTACTCATGGAATTCTAATCTTTTTATGTCCACATTAAAAATTATGAGAAAATTGCAATATTCAATTGATTTGTGTTGCTACCACTGAAAAGCAAGTTTGTATCAGACTTGGCTGCCAATTATAAGACCCCACCCTTGAAAGTTTGGAGGCAGTTTGACCTTAATGCAAAGAAAGTGCTTTTGGAATTGGGGTTGAAATGAAATTCTCCATTCTCCTCCCCATCCCCTACCCCACTTCCCCATCCCACACCCCTACCCCCTCCCCACCCTTTTCCCTCCCCTACACACTACAGTTGTACATATATCCCAATTTCCCCCTCCCCATCCCTACCCATCTTCCCATTTCCCCCTTTCCCTTCCCTACATATGTTTCCCTTCCCCCATTCCCCTTCCCCATCCCCATCTTCATCCCTTATGCCTTATTCCCCTTTCCCCCTTCCCCCCTTCCCCATTCTTGTAGCCCTCCCCCCCCCCCTTTCCCTATCCTCTCTTCCCCACTCCAGTGTGAGATTTCTTTTCATGAGAGCTCTTTCGGGATCTTTTGCTAATATTGACCATACCCATTTTCATGTATTTTATTTATTTATTTTTTATTTTTAACCACAGTTCTTATAGTACATGTATACAGTTTTACCTGAGCTCTTTTTGACCCTTCAGGAATTGATCCGCTCACTCTTCTTATTATCATTTTCACTACCCCACACATGTAGATGTAGATGTACATGTATGTCCCCATCCCTTACCTGAAACCCTTCCAGTACAAAATAAAAAGTACACAATGACCTCCATCAACCAAGGAGCAACCATGCATCCACATAATGTACCATTTAACATCGGTTGGTCGATTACTGAAAACAACTTACTTCATAATGAGATTATAATGAGATATGCAGAGTGCCCGTACTATTGGACAGTAGTATCTTAATTGAGGCTCGATTAAAGTCATTTGTCTTTCATAGAACCCAATTTGAGCAGAGTATCTGCTATATAGTTCTCATCAAGATTGTTTTCGTTAAGTGGAGGTCATTTCCCTAAAGCCATATTGTGTGCAGTAAATGAGCACATAAATTTTCTAATCATTGTAAAAAGTAGTTCCTTGTTATCCATTATCCTGTTGCAGACCTACATGTACTTGTAGTAATCAAGAATACGAGTACTTAATGAAATAGATATATTTGTATATACAGTAGTGAGAAACCAAAACCAATAATTCTCTCAGATTTTTGAATAAACAGATATAGATAAATGTGCCATCGCAGCATAAGCAGCAAGGTAAACAGACATTAATGTACTACATACAGTAGGCTACGTGTACATGTACATGTACTAGCCTGTACCCTGTAGGACAAACATGTAAAAATATGTTGTTCTATATCAACTTGTAGGCCTACATGTGCATGTACTGTAGTAAGTTGCCTTATTCTTGTAAGTGGTTTTTCAGGAAGTTTTTCATAATTTTGTATATTTTGCTGGTCCACAACAAACTTATGAAGAATATTCTATAGACTGATGATTTTTTTTTAGAGTTTTTCTCAAAAGGAATCATTGTTGAGCAAGGAACTTCCATTTTGAAACGATTTTGGGGTCATTTTTTTTATGGCAAAATTTCTTGAATTTTTCACACCCGGACACATACATGTGCAGTGTATAGTAAAATACATAGCTCAATTATTCTGAAAAGGAAAAAAGTTTCTCTGCTTGGTGGGGATTTTAGGAGGAAATCAGTTTTTGGAAGTGATTTTCAATGAAATGGGATCGTGAATATTCATTTACTGTACAAGTAGTGATTTTTCGCAAATTGTAGGATCGCAAAATTAACAACATGCGAAAATGAGCTGGTAATAAAATGTGCAAACATGTTGTAAGTACATGTAGCCTGTGTTAACTATCCCCGAAACAACAATTCGTGGGAAAAGTCTATGTCCCTGTCATCAGCAAAAATATCTGCTTAGAGTACATGTACATGTAGATACATTGCATGGAGCTGCCATACTGCACGCTGGAGGGGAAATCACAATTCAATCAAAAATACAATTTCCTACATGTAATAATTTTCAAGGGACAAATATCATACTTACCTTTTGCCTTGAGTACTCGAGATAGATATTATTCATATGAAATATGACAAAGTATATTGTGTTATTGATTTTCAATTCTTGATAGCTCTTGAATCCTGTAAGGAGATTTTTGATATGCATGTAGTTTAGAATGCCCTCCAGAGTGGTAATTGAAAACCTTGAATCAACTCCCAAGTTGAATATTAGATGAGGATACAGAGCTTTTTAATCTTCAATTGAATTAGAACTTGTTTAGTTCAAAACTGCTTTTTAATCATTTTGGGGGTGGTGGGAAGCAGTGCTTCAACATTTGCCCCAGGTTTTCTTTCATCAGAGACATAGGGTTAGTGTGTGTGTAATTGTGTTTTGACAGACGTGTATCAATCAAACATGATAATTTAACATCTGGGACCGACCTTCAACGTCACCATCCAAAAGGCGTGACTGAGATTCGAACTTGGGTCTTACCAGAGTCAGTTTGTAGGCCAATACAAAGAGCTGCCTGTAGACGTTACCGCTAGATCAACTCCTGGGGAGGATTTCACTAACGCTTGCGATACATCGTTAACCCTTCGCAAGGGCTTGAACCCATCGTAAGAGCCTGAACCCATCGCCCGTGGACGATGGGTTGCTTTTCGATTTCACAAAGCTCCTGCGAAGGGTTTACCTGTCGCAAACCCATCGCAACGCGGCGGATGCTCAAAGGGTGATCGTAGACCCTTCGCAGAGCTGCGATGGGTTCAAAAAGTAACTTCCTGTCCCAACGGAGCGTGTGGCGCGAAATCCTTTGCAAGTTACATTCGCTTTATTTATTTGTTTTTATCGTGAGGGTCTGTTTTAAACTTATCTCAATCATTTGTGGCTCGCATTCTGGTTAATATAGAACGTTCTCTCTCTCTCTCTCTTTTTTTTTTTTTTTTTAAGGCCATACTTTTAAAAAACTTCCTGCTAATTTTCTTTAAATTTTTAGATGAAATGTTTGTAATTATTTTTGAAACATCTTTTTTTTTTAGGGGGGGGGAGTGGGTTAATTATTTTTTATATCTTCTTTTTTAATGTACGGCTTATCATTCGTTAATTAATTATCATTGCATTCATCGTTTTTATTTTTGTGGTGGGGGAACAAATAAATTTAAACCATTTTGGGAATGTGCCCCCCCCCCCCCCGCCCTCAATAAAAAGGCATATGTGGTAACTTGTTCAAAAATGTTTGCACACTGTGGAACTCTTTCTTCTGTCCCTCTCTCCATTTCACCAATTTTGTATTCTAATTAACTCATTAATAAATTACTAGCTTTCTCCATTTTGCTTACCCGATGATTCCTTTCTTTTTTTCTTCTTTCTCTCTTCTCATTACCTCGACCTTTCTTCTCTCTCTCTCTCTTATTTTCTAGATATATAAGTCTACAACCCCTGTTCTTGAATCATCTATGTCTTTCACTCTTACTACTTCTCTCTCTCTCTCTATCTTATTGCTTTGAAGTATGATATTATGTATACATGTAAATCCCTTTATTTCTCAGCACATAAATGTTATTCTAAGAATTTCAACTTGTTTTACACATACTACAAATCTCACGAGTATAAACATATATGAAATACAAATCCAACTGGCACTATCTTGTCAATCGAAATCTACAGCTCCACATGGATTTTTATTAGTTAACGATCAAAAAAGTAACACACAAAGTGACTGAAAAAAAAAATCATGAGTTTACATAATAGTAGCTTGGGCGGAAATTGCAATGAAAGTGTTGTTAATCCGAACTCAATCTCATCCAATCTAAAGTAACAAGAATTTGCAATGAATTTAGACAAAGGTATACGGGCACATTTTCGCGAGGAGGAGGGGGGGGGGGGATGATTCTTGCCAGTATATCAACTTACTATTTTCTAAATTTTGTGATCAAGCGGAGTGAAAATTCTGCCCGAATATCGGCACTTTCAAAATCCTCAGGGAAGCTGCTGCAGACACTCCCCCCCCCCCCCCCCCCGCCTAGTACGCCTTTGAATTCGGATTGAATCAATATAATTTTTAGTGAATTTATAGGCAAATTTTAATTGGTTTTATTTAACTTTAAAACAGTGCATGTAGGATATTCAGATGAAGATACGATTCCAAAAGGGAACTGTGCCATACTGAATATACATGTATAATTCAAAATAAATTTTTATTATGCATTTTGAGAATTCTACAACTTAAAAGGTTGTCAGCAGAATACGGTTGATGTATAAAGATGTAGCATTACTCGTGTCATATAACACTTTACTATTGGCTAAGTGGGTGTCAAATATACCAGACAAGTGGGTTAATCATGCATAAATTCGCATTAAACATCATCATTATACAAATAATGACAGTAGTTATATTTAAAAAAAAAAAATCCTTAATTACTATTTATCACAGCCAAATTCTAAGGAAACAATGATCTCGTAAAATAGCATTACAAAGAGCAGGCCTGTTTGAATGCAGTTTAATGAATAAGGAAACATTATTTATGGCAATAAATAAAACTTCACGAAAAATAGAATGTCACCTTTATCAAATGTACAACAAGCAAAAGAAACAGGATAGAGAAGTAGCAGAAATTCGAGATGGCATTCAGTAAGTTCCTCATATTCTTTGGGTAGAAAAAAAAAAAATCCAGTTTGGTATTTCAATATTAATATCTACAATACAAACAATGATTGTAATCAGAGGTATCACCAGCAGCAATATAATAGTTGGGGGAGTGGTGGGCTAAGGGGCAAGGAAAATCATGAGGGGGGGGGGGGGGGGGGACACACCGTGGCAAAGCAAGAATTATTTCACTAATAAAATTTGACTCCTGTCCCATCTTCTCATGCCTGGTGCAAGCAGTGTATGCCATTATTCATATCTCTCCAAATTAGTCCTAACTGTACATGTACCCAACTCAATGAACATGTTTGATGTGTAATCGCCCCTGAAATTAAATTGTTATGCTCCTCTCCTTGTATATTTTCTGTCACATAATAATTTTTGTATTTTTGTATTATTTTGGATTTAATCTTAATTTTCCGGTAAACCGTACACTTAGAAACATCCGTATTAAGCGCCTGATAAATGTATTGTATTGTTGTTATTATATGATTGCATCAATGACTGTTTTAGTAATGTTCTGCACAAAAAACAATCATTTTTTTGAAACACAATTATAATCATAATTATAAGTTTTACCACTAGCCCGCATCCAAACCAGTTCACAAGTAACAATAGGATCAGAGGCGTCTGTTGATTTCTTGAAAATCCATGGATCCCTTGTAATGTGATTTAAAACAAAAACAAAAACAAAACAAAAGCCCTCAATTTTCTCATCTTTTTAGTGTCATCATCATTTTGTCAATTGGTAGGTGATGCATCTCATGCGTTTCTTTCTTCGCTGCTTTCTTCATCTTCTTTCCTTCTGTTCCTCCTTCCTTCTTGGAATTCATGCAACTATGATCTAGTAAGAAGTGAAGAAAAAGACGTATAATTATGATTTACCTTAATTTCCAGTCAAAATGAAAAAGAGGGAAGATGAAGCGGTATATCTTACTTAAAAGTCAGAAGTTCACATTAAAATTGGTCCATCAATGTATCTTTATTTTCAAAGTAGGAAAGGACGGAAGCCCGCTTATAGGATTTTCAAAAATGTAAAAAATTTAATAGACAGGTTATTAGATTGAAACATGAACAACTCTAACAGTCAATGCAGAGGTATACATTTCACAGGCATATTTAGCTTGTCTTATGTTTCTAGAACACTGAATAAACAAAACAAAACTCAATAGTAATAGTTGTAACAAAAATGAAGATTTGAAAAGTCGATGTTACATAATTATGTGACTAAATCTTACCTTCCCATAGGTATCCTCTCTGCCCTCTCATTGCGATATCTGCGGTTGTTGAATGTAATCTCCACCTTTTGCAAAAGTCAAGTGATAGAAAGAAAAAAAAATTAGCGGGCAGGGTGATTTTGGGTGGGATTTTGTTGTTGATGATGATCATCTTCACCTGTTTGACAAAGCATATTATACATAGTCTAGAAAAGCTTGTGGGGCGGGGGGGGGGGGGGGGGGGTGATATTCAAATATGATTTTGATATCAAGCAACAGCAACAAAAAGCTTTGATATAATTCTTGGTATCAATTTACTGTATCATTTGTGTCACACTTAGATGTTCTTAGTTTCAGACTATCTGAAACTTAGGAGTCCATGTAGACATGCCATGTGCAAATGACAATGTAAACAATACAAACATAGGCCTACCTGTTTTATTCCAGCTGTATCAGAATTTCTTCACAATATCGTTCAAGTCCTCCACTCTCTTCAGCATTTTCTCCTAACTCCTGTCACTTCTTCCTCTTAGGCAACATCTTCATCTTCTTCCATCCTCACAAGTAAAGATGAGACCTTTGCAAGATGACACAGAGCTCTCATGCTAGTCTGACTTCTGAAAGTAAAAAAAAATATGGAGTAGATCTATCAGCTAGTAAATCAATGTGGTGTGAATTCATTTTTATTTTTTAATTTATTTATTAATTAATTTTTTTTTTTTTTTTGGGGGGGGGTTAAGGAGATTTTTCTTTCATCGGTCTGAAAAATCAGTTGGACTTAAACAGAATGAACGAACACAATTCGCCCAGTTGGGAGTCAGACTAAATCAAAGTAAGAAAGGATATAAAGTCTAGGAAAGTACGAGCATACACCAGACGTTAGCCTGTAGTTATAGAGTCTATTATAGTGAAGAAGAAGAATCTAGACCCTGTTGGACCTAAATTTAGATCCAACAATGTTATTCTAGTTAACACTGCTGGTTCTATATTTGTCCATGATCCCAAAATCTAGATGCAACAGTTCTAACGTTAGATTCTAATCTACATCTAGAATAGATCTAACGATAGACACAACTTAGATTGACTAGGCTTAGGTCTAGATCTACTAGTCTAAAAAAGACCCTATTTCCAGGTTGTTGGTTTTTTTTTTTTTTTTAGATAGATCTAGGCCTAAAGGAATTTCTTTTTTACTTGTATTATTTCATACGAGGAGAACACTGTGGTTGAGTTCGTATTTTGCTCTCGACATTAGTCTATTACTCTATAAATAACTTTTGTTACTTAACTTTGAAGTTTGATCTAACGTTAAAGTTAGTTACATAATTACAGTCTTTCTTAGTTACTCCCGAGTCCCATGTTACTACTACTTGTCTTAGAGTTAGACCAAGTTAGATCTATTTTATGATGAGACACTCTATGTATTTTATATTTTTACAAGTGTTAAAGATTTTAACCATTGATATTCTATAAATAAACTAATTCAATTCAATTCTTCTCCACTTTGATTCCACACAAACACGTACACTGTACAGTGCGACATCTAACGTAGATAGCAATGCGGTTCTCTACCATACCGCACAGTTTGCATCGCTAGCACCGCGACACCGCGATGAGTCATGACAATAACACTGTAAACTCCTGCGTAGATATTAAATACTTATCAAAATCTTCAACAGAATATGTAATTGTAGATTATCTTACCTTACTGATATTATGACAGTCGTTAACATCCATTTTGGTGAAGTTAAGAACAAAAATCACTTGAAAATCACAAATGATTGCACACAAATCCCGCGGGCTAAAATGATGGCTAAAATTGACCCCATCCTCGTTCAAGAAGTATTTTTCGAATAAAAATGCATCGCTGCTGCGACGGGTTTTGTGAAATCCTCTGAAACAACTCCACGCAGCTGCGATGAGAAGGGTGTGAATGATGGGTCTTGCGATTAATCGCTCGTGAATGTTAGTGAAATCCTCCCCTGATCCCCTAAGGTTTGGGTTTTGCAATTTGGTTTTATAGGTTATGGTTAGGGTTTATGTGTATAGTGTTTTGTCTAGGGTTAAAGAAAAGAATTGACAGTAGAGCAAAAGTTGCAGGAGCATATGTCATATACTGGGGGGAGGGGGGGGCACTGGGATTTCGTCCCCTTTCTAAATTTTTGCTGGCACATCTCCGATTGCAATCAAGTTTAAGATTATTCAGCCTGCATGTCATGTATGTACATCTGTAAATGAAAGAAATTGAGAATTTTTCTATTGTTTGAAAATGAAGTTGGCAAACTTAAATTAAATCTGACATTCCTCCATTGAAACTGGCCTAGCAACACCCTTAAACATTTGATTAATTGATTCCTGATTTTGTAGGGCTGCAGAGAGTCTGAGACTATAAAGAGAGGGGGGGGGGGTTAAAATCACAAATTTTGTGTAAAAGCAGCATTTGATGACTCAGACAAGTCAGACAAGTGTGAAATAATATTTTTGCAACAACCTATATCACAAGAGCACAAAGACATGCTGTTTGTTCCCTGCGTTACCTGTGCATTGTTGGTATGCGTATGGAGGTAAATAAAGATCAGTGTGCAAATGGCATATGTACCACTCTGTTGGTTTAATGCCTTGGCTCTAAGTTAACATCTCTGTCAATCTACAATGGGGAAAAGACAGCATCTGTTCATGTACCAATATACTCCTCTTCTGTTCTCTTTGAAAGACACATAATCGTGGGTTCTCATGGAGAATTTGACACCATTTGGCTATTCATCCAATATAACGGATGTTATCAGTCACCGAGAGTTAAATTCAATTTTATGCGGACAGATCTTATGTAATGCACGTACACTCCACCATCTTCAGAAGGACCCTTCCATGAGAAAAAGTTCTCATAAGTTTCACATCTGAAAGATGACCTGAAGGCTTTCCAATCTATAGTAGCAAGTTCCAGGTTGGACATCAGTTTTGCTGTGTGTGAAATTTGTACAGACATCAGATGGTAATCCTACCAAGTCTGGTGTTTGCAGACTTTGGTGCAATGCACATGGAAAATGTTCAGCGTATAAAAGTGCATAAGTTTCCACAAATAGATAACCTTCATTGAAAATCAATTTAAAGAGTAATGAGTAATGGGGCAATACAATGGCGAAAGCAAGCACTTTATACATATTCTTCGACAAAAACCCCCCCAAAACAAAAAAAAGTGTATATTTTATCTTCTCAAAGTACATACATGTATATATGTCATTATATAGAGTTTCACAAGTGTGTTGCATTCACGATGGAGGGGGGGGGGGGGGGGGGGAAGGGATGCATATTTTTAATGACATAACTCTCTATTGATAATTAAATGTTTCTACTTCTTAGAATGAATCACTTAATTGTTAAATCATTCCCATTGACTCTCAATCACCTAATTACGTATTTTGTAGGCTGCATGAGGGAATGAGGAAGTGCTGTATTTCAGTGTACATATATACATGTAGGCCTACACTCCCTTTCCAGACTACAGGTTTTTACATACATAGATATTGTAGCCCTAAAATAAAGCAAGTATCTCCACACACAAGGGCACATACTGTGAGTGTAGTCTAGTAATTGAGAAGTGATAGTAATCTACCAGCATGTTTGTTGAAAGATGATCTGCTCTCAGATAGCTTTATTCTGAAGTTCTGCTGGTATACAAAAAGTAAAAGTTATGTATTGGGTATCCGGGAGTACACATATATGTCGAGAATTCAAAATCCAAAGAAAAGTTCGAATTTGTCAAGATGTGTGTTTATTGGAAATAGAGTATGAGCTGCAGATACATCTACCTAGGCCTAATGTAGACCCCCAATTCTTCTGTTAGTTTTGTACCTTGGCTTCAAACATTAATTTAATTTTTTTAGACAGACCCAGTTGACCTCCATGTATGCCAAACAAAATTTAGTTTGATATACATGTAGGCCTACATATATTACATGAGATTGTAGGTGCCAAGATCTCTAATTGGTCATATACAATGTATTGTATGGTGAATTTATATTAATTTGCTGGATATGTCAAGGAAATTTCACTATATTTCTGATTACCAGTGATCAGTTTGCAGCTGATCTCCTTTCAAATTGGCCACTCCTGGATATAACCTTTTTGAGGTATTATAACCCTTTTTCCTCCCTGTTCTTGGGTATTAAATTAATTAAGTCCAAGGTACATTATTTGGTCATTTGGTGTCCCGTACACTGCATGTTGCGAAGTATTGCAGAGTTATATGAACATAAATTGACATCAAAGACATCATTTTACTTCATGTTTGGTCTGATACAAGCTCTAGTATTAAAGGCTATTAACTTAATACAACCATCAATACAGAGCAAATTAGGAGAAGTTCTCGCAAGATATGTGTACATTCCAGAGTTACAAATTTGTGTTCAATTGATTGCAACTTCAAAAATTAATAACTTCATTATTTTTAAAAAATCAGGTTTTGCTTAAAATTTCACTGATCTGTCTCGAATTTTTCTGATTCTGTTCATTTCAGCTTAAAGGAAACCAAAACCCAAGGAGAGAATCAATGTTATTGGAAAGTGAGAATTCAGAGAAGCACTTTACAAAAAGTTTCATTAAAATTGGTTAAAAAATGAGAGAGTTATGGAAGTTTGAAAAGTCTCGTTTTACTTTCTATGGGGATCCTCAAATTGGCAAAATTTTGTGAACAACTCTCCATTTGTTTTGTACACAGATTTTCAGATTTCCCCCATTATCTCTCAGGGTGCTCCTTGTCTCCTCCTGAACACATATGTGGTGTAAAATACATTTTCCCATTATATGTTGAGCTCAGAATGAGATTAACTGCACCTTGAAAGATAATGGGGAAAATCTGAAAATCTGTGTACAAAACAAATGGAGAGTTGTTCACAAAATCAGCCATTTTGAAGCAATTTTGCCAATTTGAGGATCCTCATAGAAAGTAAAATGAGACTTTTCAAACTTCCATAACTCTCTCATTTTTTAACCAATTTGAATGAAACTTTTTGTAAAGTGCTTCTCTGAATTTTCACTTTCCAATAACATTGATTCTCTCCTTGGGTTTTGGTTTCCTTTAATATCAGCGTGGACTTCCCCTTTACAAACAAAACAAGATGGCCTGCCTTTTTTATGATGTAGGTCTACTTGTGCATGTCCCTGTTATTTTTTTGTAAAAAGGAATTGAGAATGTATCCCAGCTTAATAGTAGTTGAATTCTTAGTATAGCCCCGGTCACACAGCACTCCACGTCTAAATCACATACAAAAAGTTATGAAAATCTGGTGGACGTGGTCGTAAGTGGTAATTTTTGGTCAATTTTGGTTTGGCCGTGCTTTGTACGGGGTATGGCCGTCGGCGGCTGTTCCACTGCTGTAGCACTGGCGATCACGTGTTGAGCACGGACGTAAAACGGGCACTCCACTGCCATAGCACTGCCCAATCCATTTGTCAGTGATAAGCCGCTAAACACACGCTATTTCCCGTGATACCAACGCGTAACACGCGTCCGATGACCGTGCTCTGCCCGTGACAGACCGCTAAACTTTCGCGTCTTACCGCGTCTCCCCAAGTTTTAATCACTGCCGGAACACGGATTATCACGTGTGTTTCACGTGTGTTGCACGTCTTTACCACGTGTGCCGCCCGTGGTTGTCCGCGGGCTAAAATTTTGAGCAGTTCAAAACTTTTTGCCGCGTCCGACGCCGTTCCGATTTTTCCCCGCGTCCTGCCATGTCTATAAATCGACCGTAGCTCGTCTTAAACTCGACATCAACGCGAACAACATCGTCTGCTTCACGGGAGACCACTTTTTGACGGGTTTTGGCCGTGATTAAGCCGTAAAGCGCTGTGTGACCGGGCTTTAAATTTAGTTGTCATGTATTGTGTACATACAATACCAAGGAAAGATCTCTCACCTGCTGTCCATATCCCAATTAGACAATACGTGGGTTTTAATATGTTGACTCTTCATCACTTGGTTTCAATGCAGCAAGCTGTATGTCCTACACGGACAAAATGGGGGTGTTTACACCACATCTTTATTCTAAGGAAGTCTTCAGCTTCAGCAGAGACCCACAACTCCTTTCATTTTGCGTAATAGTAAGAATGGTTATGTACATGTACATGTAGATGTTATAAAATATTATAAAACGGGTTCAAGAATGTAGCCATCCTGATTGGTCAAATAATACCACGTGACCGAGCAAAAAAAAAGTACTAACGCACGGCGAGGGGACTAACACACGGCTAATCCGGATCAAATACTAAGATTGAAAGAAAGCACTAAAATTGTAGACCCGTTTTATAAAACTATTAATACATGGTTGTTAGTTCGTGCGTTAGTGCGATCCATCAACACGCAGGTTTTTATCGTGGTGTCTAACACACTCGGCTACGCCTCGTGTGTTAGTACACCACGATAAAAACAAACCTTTGTGTTGCCAGATCGCACTAACGCACTCCCAACCATGTATTAATAGTATACATGTACATGTATATTTGAGAAAGTATTGAATGTAGTTGAATTATGTACCCAGATCTATGAAAAAAATATCATTATCATTGTTATTGTATTTAGTTTACGTCATGCACTACATAATATGTAAATATGATTGAAAAAGGTGAATAAATCTTCATCTACATGTACAGTAAATCTGAATTGTGCATGAAGCTATCATAAAGTGGTGCAACAAGCATGATAAAAAGTTGCAGTAAAATTTTTGTTGTTGTATATATACTACCTACCCTACTTCTTACGCAGCAAAAATTCATAAAGATGTGTATGCTGGTCATAAAATATGCAAAACTGAGCTAAGATCATTTACAGTTGCTTTCTGAGATTCTTTTTTATCTTGATAATCAAAATATTGTTATAGCACGGAAGTTCAAAAAGTAACTTTCTGCTTCTAGTTCATACCATTTACCAAAGTCTTCCTTCTTGGTTGAATTGTATTGCTACCTGATTTATAGTTCAAAATGTTTGAAAACCCACTGGGAAATTTATTATACAAAGATTTTGGGGGCTTACTCAATCTTATCTGTAATGAACCAACAGGGGGTTAATTTTGTTATCTGATGTACATGTACATGTACATGTAATGCCCTTCTGACTCTAAGCAGATGATAAACATTGTTACCCCCATGCTTTCAGGTAAAATAGCAACCCCCCCCCCCTCTCTCTCTCTGTCCCTCTATCCCCATCTCTCCCTCCTCTCTCTTTCTCTTTCCCTTTTTTTTCTCTTTCTCTTTCTCTCTCTGCTAATTCTTTTGGTCTTCAATCCTATATCCCTGAAGACTATGGCTAGTGTGGGTGCACCCCCAGACTCATTACACACTGCCCATATTGACACAGCCCTGGTTTAATGAGCTAATACTTCATACCACAGTATGGTAATGATTATTCTTGGCCACTCGCAAATCAAAGAAACAGCACCCTAATTACTAGTTCACGTCCCTTGACCATAAATTATTCACACTCTTGTGATAATTGAATCTGTATAGATGCAGCACTTTAATTGATAACGTAGTTTTTTGTGCAATTATTATGATTGCATTCTTTGATTCTTCGGGAACGTGGGATGATATTTCTTCTCTTTTGTCTTAACTTCTAACAATTTCCTTAATTGTGTGGGCAGAGACTTATAAAGGTAGGGCATTGAATGAATTGTTATTGCTGTAATAGGAAAAGGCTTTAAAAATAATGATTGAAAGTGTGATGACTTTTGTTGTCTTTTATTTTTACTTGTATCAATTTCTTTAACTGTATGGGCATAGACTAAGGGCATGGAATTAATGATAATCGCAGAATAGGAAAAAGCTTTAGAAATTATAATTGGAAGTACAGCAAAAGTAAAGGTTAAAAACAGTAATTATTTCCATAACAACACTGTAGAAGTTATCATCAGGAAATTTGTTTGAAAAGTAAGAGTGTGAAAAGAAAATTTATGTTGGAAAATTGATCAAATGTTACCAGATGAGTAAAAATTACCATACTGACCATATTAGATTTGACACTCTATCAAATTCATTGTGTCTTTTTGATCAGTTGTGACATCAACAATTTGTAAACAGTTTGTTTGACTACATGTAGTTGATGGAGTGATTATTGACAGATCAAGGTTATCTTTACAGCTACACATACATGTTGTAAATTGACAAAAGCTACGTTCATACGGGACTTGCGGTTTCGAAACTTTAAGTTAACGAAACAATGACTTACTAACAACGACGAGAGTTCACACGGGCCCAAAACAATGACACTCATTGTTCTGAGATTACAAGTCAAGCGATTGTCGTTTAACATAAAGTTTAAATTCACACGGTCCATAAACGAAGGAGGAACCCCCCCCCCCCCCCATGGCTTTGGTGTTCATTAAGGCTTTGGAACTATAGGTAAACTTATAGTTTTGAAACTATGAGTCTGTTCATATGGTCTGAAACTACAAAATAACTTAAAGATTTGAAACTACAAGCGAAACTTAAAGTTTAGCTCCTTCCATGTGAACCTGACTAAAGTACAGTTTGCAAGTAGAGATCGTCTGAAATTTTTTAAAGGCTAATTAAGCTCATGTAAAATGAATAAATATTCATGTTTTATCAATTATGGGGACTTATCTCATTGCATAAAGGAGGTAGTGATTTGAGTGGATGGGTGGAGAAAGATCTGATAAGAGAATGGAGAGAGAACAGTGAAAGGATGTGGGGGGGGGGGGGGGGCGCACTGGTGGGAGGAGTATAGGGGACTGGTGAAGAAAGAAAAAAACATGTGATTGAAAACATTCCAAGAGATATATACATTATTTGCTCCAGACTAATCATCTTGCCCTGCCCCTTTTACTTTATCCTCCCCCCTCTCGTCACCACAACCTCCGTACTCCCCTTTCCGGTCATGGGGAAACGTGTTATAATGGATGTGTACAGTATGCAAACTATCAAGCCATTAAGTATCTGAATGTTAAACAGTGGGTGATCGCATGGCGCAACCGAGATGCCAACAGGTTGCTATTAAAGCAGTTCAAGGGAAAACAGACCGTATCTCACCCGGCAGAAATATTAGATTACCCCGCTCCAAATGTTGACAGGTAGAGAGAGCGAGCAATAAAGAGCAGCTTTCAATATTCATGAGCATTCCTCTGGTGCTATTTTTGGCCCATGAGACCCACCCCTCGGACCTCAAGCATGCTATATTAATTTCTTTTTCATCTACTCCGTTGTAATATTTTTTTTTTGTAGGCTCAAGACATGAGCAGTGATTGTTGCTTGTGGATGAATATAATTGAGGGTTATAAATGGTCCTTCTTTGCACTTCTAGAATCAATCAGTCACAAGATATGGCACTTGACTGATGTTAGAATAATGGCTTGAATAGAAACGGAAGAGTCTATGAATTATTGAGAGAAGGTCAAATCCAGAACTGATCTCACATAAGTAAAACTTTTCTTTCAAGCCATAAGCAGGTGAGAGACTGATGTTTGGAACCAAAATTGAATGACCTCCAGAAAATCTGTGTCCTAACTCTATAAATAATTTAAAGGTGTTGCTGAGCAATGTATGATTCAATATCTTTGCTGCTAAAAGGAGGTTACTAATATTTTCCACTGCCGACTATAATGTAGTTATTAGATGTTTGTCAGATCTACTCCTACATGTTAAATCACCACTTGCCTCCTGTTCAAGGAACTGCATTTTCATTTCGCAAGGATCCTATATGATTTACGATTGTAATCCGTTGTGTTATATTGTGCATTAAAATGTAAAAGAAGTTTAAGTGAAAATAAACTGGGAGTAATATGACACTTGAGATTATTTACAATGCAACAGTAGACTTGGTGTCTATATTGCATTTGGTAAGTTGGCTTTTAGCCCATTGCCTATGGGAAACAGGCTGTCCCTGTATTATTAAGCCTATGGGAAATACTGAATTCAGTAGTCATCGGGCTATTAATTTAATTTCTGATATTATCTCCACACCAAATGTTCAAAGTCGTCCTGAAAGACGACCATGAGAAAGTGATGTTTTTTTTTTTGTGAAAATGATTTGTACAGGCAACTATGCAATTCTGTCTCAGAGACCATGGAATGCTGAAAATGGGCTCAAGTCACAGCCAAATAAACAAAACGATGTCAATAAATGGCATCTTGGTGACATAAGCAAATGGTATACATATTTGTGATTTCTCCCTTATTTATTATGAAATATAATACAAGATCATGAATTCTGGGCTATTATGAATCCTTTGTTATTTTGGAAAATTTATTGAAAGGTACACATGACGTGACTTCATTGCATACGTGTCATTGGATCAAATTTGAAGAGTACCAAAAACATCCTGTGTGAATTGAAACTCAATGGAATGGAGAGCAACTACTGAAGACAGATCCCATCCTTTGTTATCAAATGAAATTAAAATAGGACATCTAATAATGGGGTATAACATAACGATTTATACACATATTGAGGCAGGGATAGATATTTTCCTCCTTTTGTTTCAATACAAAATTCTGTGTTTTATTCCACGTTTAATTTCAATTGGCTAATCGTGTCCAAATAAGTGTAAATTTGTTTCTCCCGTTAAGTAGTAGCAGTGGCGAGTGTGTGCCTGATGAGAGGAAATAAAATTGGCATTCCTCTCACGTTCTCCATATCAGTTGACAAGTGGGTACAGTGGTTGTATTATTAGGTCATACTCGCATGTATATATGCGAATTTCAAAATGTGAGAACGTGATATGGCTGCCATGATGGAACCTACAGGTTTCATGTTAAAAAAAAATGCATGGTATAGAGTGGCTTCTATTTACATGTATAGTGTGTTATTCATTAATCTATATTTGCCACTCTCCACCCAGGTGTAGTAAGATGGGTATCTGATAGGAAGAAATTCCTGAAGTACTTGTGCCTTATCATGATTGCTCCGCAAAAGAAGGGGGGGTAATGATATGTTTTCAGGGACAGGGTCATGGGTAAACAAGACATTACTTTGGTTATTGTTACTGTCTTTATTTGTATATTACAAACCTGCAGAAAATACCCTTGCCTGACAAAAGATTGTATGGGAATTCACTGCTGTGTGTCAAATATATGGAAAACTGTCTAGTCACTGCATGTATGAGACCTTGTAGTGTCATAATCATGCTTTAACAATAGTTTTCAGACATTTGAAATGTGTTCTGGAAATTGATTAAACTTAACGGTAACTACTTCAATGAAAGAAGAACAATTTTGAAAATGTTAATTAAAGGTTCTGTCTGCACCTCTTTTAATTGATTTTTGCATTTACATGTAGTTACCTGTTAAGCATTGGAGTAGCTTCATACAAATTTAAGTGAAATCGAGTGCAAGTTTTTAGCTAAAATAAGGTTCATATTTTCACTTAATCCTGCTTGTAATATTTGAAAACATACTGAAAACTTGTGTTTCGTCACATCAACTCTCCTAAACACATCAAACAAGTCAGAGAAATAGCAGCTTTAACAAGATATCTACATTTGAATTTACTCCACTAAAATTTGTATAATTCATGAGATTTGAGAGAGATTATTGCATCCTCGGAGTAGAGATTACATACATTGTGTAAGGTTTAGAATGGAAAAACCTGAACTAATCAACAGGAAATATTCTGAGCTGTGGTTCAGCAAGAGACGGAAATCCTGCAATACAAGCAGATTTATAGCGTGAGTGTTAAAGGTACATGTAACATTATGAAAACATGGTGAATGTAAAACGGGGCTTGATGTAAGCTTTGTAGTTAACATGAGTATGACACCATCTTGTGGGAACACCATGATAGTAAATGAATTGAATTGATTTGAAGATTGTATTGTCATTTTATTGCAGCCAGTTGCTGAATTGCAAAAGATTTACATTCATAAGAACATGCTTACAGGGAAAATGTACATATATACCTGAAAATTATTTAAATGTATAATGTGATATAAATTCATAGATTTATTTTCTTTCATTAATAAAATTCATATTGTAATATACTACAGCATATTATCATAGTTTCTCCATTACCATTGTTATGGCACAAGGGAGTTCCAAATTTTGCAGTGTACAGTGTATTAAAAAGATAGCTGTTGAATTATTTAATTCCTCATAAAATAGATTCTGAAAAACACAGAAAACTAAAAACATGTAAACTTTAAAAGGCATACATGTACATGTATCTGCAAAAGTGTACTTGTACATGTACATGTACATCTGCTGGTTTTTGCATCCGTTTGTGCCATTCTGCCGGACACATACTTTAATTTAATCAATTGTTTTATTCATTTTTCTTGCAATGGAAATGTTAAAGATGGTTGATATGTTTAGAAGAAAAAAGAAAAGTTTTTGGATGTCAAAAGAAAAAATAAATAGGAGGAAGAATGAGAGATGTATAGAAAGAAAGAGAAAAAAAGAGAAGAAGAACAGAGAGAATGAGAGAGAGAGAGAGAGAGAGAGGGGGGGGGGGGGGAGGGAGGGAGGAGGGAGGAGTGTTGAATAATTTTTAGAAGATAGACTCTATTTAGGCCTGTATCAACTTTACAATTTCTTTTTAAATTGCATGACAACAGATATTAAAAAGAAAAAATTTACCCATGCATATTTTCCATAATGCTTTGTAATTATCAAGATATGGAAAATGCTTTCTTGACAACTTAATAACAGAATGGACGTCATCCGATATGATTATCCCTCGAGAAAGAGAAACCTGCGTTTACTACCTCCTCGATAATCAACCGAGGGAATAAGCAGGTATCATGCTTTACGGCTTTTACACAATTCCGGTCGTCCTTGGAACGCTTCACATGCATGCGCCTGCATAGAAGCAGAAAACTGATAATCACTGTAATTGTATCTCAATGTGTTTAATTGATGCGGGCTGAAGGAGATGGATAGAAGCGTGGGCAGATTAGGAGGAGATCCTATTGGATGTGAGTTTGTATCTCTGGAGTAATGGAGTGATACAGGAAAATCTTAAAAAGACTAGAATTGTATACAGGTCTGCTACAATTAGAAAGATTGTTTCACTTTAATATTATTTTTCAAATGAAGACATAATGCTTTGCTAAACACATTTTAAAAATTATTCTCACCTTTCTCAACATTTTGAAGTGAAAATATATATTGGTTTATTTTAATTCTGATAGCATGAAATCATATTGCCATTGATATATTAACAAGCATGAATATATTTTAATTTTCTGGACAAAAACATTTATGAACCAAATTGGAGAAGGGAAAGCTTTAGGAAGCAATTATATTTATTCAGACCAGATAAATGAATATATTTCAAAATGAGAAGGTGTTTCTGGTCAGTATTTCTCTTGACAGTTCATTATTCATTTTGATATAGTGTAAAGTGGACACGCCTTCGATGAAATTCTCTCATGCCAGGAATTAGCTTGTGTGAGACCAAATGGAATTAGGGCTCGAATTTGGAAGATTTGCAGCTCAGCTTGAAATTTGAATAGGCCAATAATTTAGATTTCTTACTAGTAGTCTGGAATTCAAGCTTTGTATTTCTCCTGTGGTATGTACGTGTACCTTTGGACTCATCATTTTGTCCTTGTTTGACTGCTCTGATACTTATTTTTCACTTTGAAATAAAAGCTGATAATAAGTGCTTTTACACAAAGGTTGAACAGAAAAATATTTTCTTGATTAAAAATTATTTTTTGGTATGAACTTGTGAGTAGAATTTGGAATAAATTCCTCAAATTTAGTTGGTATTTCCTCAAACTGGGCTAATTGTGCAGTATACTCTCGAAAAAATCTTGTATTAGTGGAGTTCAGTGGATATGAAATGATTATCAAGGACTTGCTTTTAAACTTGTACCTGATAACCTTAGATACATGTACATGTACCTTTTCCATTTGAGGAGGGATTAAAGATAATTTCTTTTAGTGTCTGTCAGGTTACCTGACAGTTTAACCTGCCACATTTGTACAGGGCTTTAAAATTATAGGGTTAGAGTCAGAGTTTTGCTTGGTTTTATGTTAGGTTTAGGGTTAGAGTCAGAGTTGGGCTAGGTTTTATGTTAGGTTTAGGGTTAGAGTTAGGTTTGGGGATAAAGTTAGGAATTTGATTATTGTAGCAAGATAACCTCAGAGCAATTGTCGCTGGGGCATGCATCGTACAACCTTTGAACTAGACTAGATGCCACTGCTGCAGTTTAGTGAACATTAAGTATTGGTTTCACCAAAGCATTGGATTACAAGTGCTGACAATCATCATTATCAAATCATCAAAACTATTTGATCAATTTTTGGTTGCTCTGCAGAGATTTAGCTTAAAACAAGTTGTAGTGAATGAAACCATGATGTAATGTTTTTTTCTGGTATTTATTTTTTGATATGTGAAGTGGAAGTGACATGCAATGTGATTGGTCGGTGATGGATGAAGAGTTATGGTGAAGTGGAGAGTGAAGACCTGTCTAATTCTAAACCAGTTTTCAGACTCAAACGTGTGCTAGTCATGATATTTACAGGGTCTGAACCGTCTCAGCTGCAGACTTGCTGGAATGTATCTGCCCTCTTTCTCACAGCTAGTTCTTGCAAAGCTAGTTTAGGCTCGACTCAAGGCACCTTGTAACTTGCTACAGAGTGAGGAAGATAGCCCCTCAATCCCCAGCCCCCCCCCAAAAAAAAACAACAAAAAAAACAAAAACAAAAACAAAACAACAAAAAAACAAAAAGCAAAAATCCCCAACCCCCCAAAAACCCAACAACAGACAAAGAAAAAAAATTAAAAAAATAAAAATAAAAATAAAAACTTGCAAAAAAGTAACAATAAAATGAAAAAGAAAAATGAAAAGTGAAATCTGTATCCCAGTCAATGATTTACATGTATATCATAAAACACATTAAGTAGTTCTGTGCTGTTTGGCTTACATCATCATGTAGCCCTTATGAATACAATTGTCTTTATTACCCTTTACAGATTTAATGAGGTTTTGAAAAGAGTTAACTACATCTAGTACGCATACAAGCTTTCAAGCCTTCAAGTCTTCAAGTCTTCTGTTATTCTAATATGAAAAGGCATATTTTAAGCTTAACATGAGATAGAGTGTACTCTTGAAAACCTCATAATTTTATAAGTGGAACTAGTTCTTGAAGTTAGTTGTCTGTTTCTTAGTACTTCCTTATCCAACATATGTGTCTGTGTTTGTTTTGTTGAGTGTTTTTGAAGCAGGATTTGTATTTTTTTCTGGGTTACAACATCCTTGTAGTATGAGAATATCTCGTGTACAGTATTGAGAAAGTCAGAAGATGGGTCTGTCTTCTATACTTTCCCCTTAAAGGGCAATCCATCCTTGGTATAAATAAGATGATTTGTATGAAAGCAGAAAAATACGAAAAACAGAATGGTGAAAGTTTGAAAAAAATCGGACAAGGAATATGGAAGTTATGGATGTTTAAAAAATGAGATCATTACATCTATGTGAAGCTCAAATTGGCCTTGAGGAGTCGATTGTAACATACTGGCGGACATCTCTCCCATTTGGGGTACACAATAATATTAAAGGGATTGATTAACTTTGCCCAGGATTGAAAAAAAAAAATCACTGTTCCAGCTAATGCTGTAATCATAATTGCAAACCTTTAGGTCAAACAGGAATCGCCTGAGTTTTATAAGCTGATCGGTCGTTTATATATCAAGATATTTACGATTGAACATTGATGTCGGGATAGAGTACCACCGAACCCTATAGAACTCTTACGGTTGGCATACCTTGCTCTATCACAGAATACCGTACGGGCTGGAAACCCGCTCTGAAATCGCCAAGCGCTGGTGCTTGGTTTTTGTGACTGCAGCGCAGCGAAGAAGCCGAGCGACTTGCGCTAGCGATCGCTAGCTTTTTTCTCTTTTTTAGGATAGTAAACGGGTTCCATTTTCTCTCATACTTTCACATATCCTTAATTATATATGTAGTTAGAGGATTGCACACAATTGACTAGCATTTGAGATGATTTCACAATTTTTCACAAAGTTAATAAATCCCTTTAATTTGTGGTTTTCTCTGAAGCACCTTTACCCTCTGGGCAGTAATCAATGTGTATTATAGATAGCATATTGTTATATAGGTCTTCATGCAGGAAAAAGATCCTACTGAGTAAAATATTTTGAAAAAATGGCATTTTAGTCACTTTGTGTGTTGGAGCAAATGGGGGAGTTGTCCGCCCCTGCATCACAGTGACATTACCGATTCAGCCAATTTGAAATTCCCATACATGTATGTATAGTGATTACAACTTTCAAAAAATTCATAACTTTCTCATTGCTTGTCCGATTTCGTTCAATCTTTCAACAATCTGCTTCTCTGATTTTTCCTCTTTCTTTCAGAGCAACTTGCCATTAAGGTAGGATTTCCCTTTAACTAGCGATTAGTTCTAGTTGTCAATATTCAGTTGAATTTCTACAAGATGCTGGTATCATTTTGAAAAAGCTCAATCTTAAGCTGTATTTATAGATTCCTATATAAAGATATTTTGGCCCTAATTTGAGGCAAACATGTAACTGGTTTGGTTTTTGCCCAATAACAATATGTATGGATACATGTACTGGGTGTTTAAAAAAAAGCAGTGGATACTTTTGATCATTAATAACTCAAAATTATACCTCGCATCAGACTAAAGTTTTTACATAGTAAAGTTGAAAAATGTAAAATTTATTGGGAGCAAGTTTTATTACATTTCTCTGAATACTTTTCTTGAAATATTGCTCTGAATATTTAATTAGATTTTTCACTTTTTGAAATATCACCACAACAAAATCTGTGTGTAGATCAGTAATTAATTCAGGACATAACAATTACCATTCTGTGTTGCAGCTGTCATTTCTGCCAACCTTTTGCTGTCTGGTGTCATTAATGATTCATGACTCTGGGTTCAAAAGGTGTTCTGAAATTTCAGCTGCAATGCACAATGGCAATTGTTATATTCTTGTTTAATTACTGATACACACAAATTTTGTGGCCTTGACTTTTCAAAAAGTAAAAAATCTAAATAATATTCAGAGCAATATTCAAAGAAAAGCATTCAGAGAAATGTCATGAAACTTGCTCCCAATAAATTTGACATCCTTCAACTTTAGAATGTAAAAACCTCAGTTATTACCAGTCAAAAGTGTCCACTGTTTTGTCTTACACCTAGTATAATAAGAATCTGCACTGCAGACTACTGCATAATAGTATGCGTATGAATATACTGTAGTATCTGTCTCTGCTCCAACCCCCCCCCCCAATAAAAAAAACAAACAAACAAACAAACAAAAGAGTATAGAGTACGCTCTACTGTGAGAGAGTACTTCAAGACAATGATTTGATTTTCGTTTCATGCTCCTGAATCTTTCTTCACAAAATCTTACATGTATGAACACAGCCTTATTCTCAATTGGCACTTTGAAGACTGAACAGATGCTGCACTGTATACAGGAACAAAGAAGCATCCCTCACAGGGACCTGGGAAAAGCAGCATTCTTTCAAGTAAAAAAGAAGGAAATGTTTACGATACTTTTGAAGAATTCAAGTCCATGTTATTGTCATAAAAATGTTGTATCAGGAAATAATGACTGATTATACAAGGTTACCATAAGTGACCTTTTAATCATGTTCACTGTCAAGTACCTATTGTAGCACAGTATAATGTTCAATAAGCAACCACACCATACATTATGAGTGAATCGTTTGCACAGCATGTTTTGGCGGTTTCTGTTGGCTATAGTGTAGTTTCAGTTTCTAAATCTTCCTTCCCTCCATGTAGTAGAATTATTATTGTGAACAAGTGCAGCTGTGAGAGATTAATTAAATATTGGTGTGTGAAAGCTAATCTTCAGTTCTAGAGGACTGCATTTTAATGTGAGAGAAACTGGCTCCAAATAATACTGAATAGCTTGATGATGGTGATGATGATGATGATGATAATGATAATAATGATGATAATAATTTGATAATGATAATGATGATGATAATAATGATAATGATAATAATAATGATGAAACTAGAACTGCATTTTTATAGCGATTATGAAGACTTGAAGTACATAAACTTTATTAGAGGAGCCTGTGCCTATGAATGTTGTTACCAGAAATATGGCGCCATACAAATGCTGTGAATCATCATCATCATTATAAACTAGTAAAATTTACAAAAACTTTAAAATCACACATTATGCACATACATGTACGTGTACATGCGTGACTGTCTTCTGATGCTCGACATGCGGTCAGGATGACTACACGTACATGTAGCTCAATTTCCTCATCTTCAGGAGAGTGAGAGAGAGAGAGAGACAAATCATACACTTTCTGAAAAGTTTAATTGTCTGTAGCCAACAGTCTGAAGCCGAAACCATTTTTCATTTCAGGTATCAATTAACCGTGAAGTTTCATTTTGTGTAGAATATTACCACTGTAATTGGAATACTTACATTGAGACATTAGCCCGATTACATACAGTAGGATCTAGCATTCCTTTGGGAATATTTGTAAAATTAATCATCTTTGACTAAACGACCAATTTGATTATTTGATGGAGCTGTGAAGGACAGAGTATTTACACTGTACATGTATGTAGCCATGATCATGACAGTTAGGAGAGGTTCAATTAATCATTTTAAAAGGATCTAAAATGAAACACTAGTGCTCATGGGTAGTTATACTCGGAAACCTTCGCTGTAGAAATCAATTAGAGATCCCCCAAAGATATCGATCATAAGTGATAAAAACAGAAAGTTTGTTATTAATTACAAGGGAGAAAAAGATGAATTAAACAGTAGCCCCCCCCCCCCCCCTGTATGTCTCACTCAAAATGGTTTATATTTTAAAGGAAATACAATTTGGTGTGGCTGCAAATAATGCTGCAATTTTCTCAAAATGCTTCAAGATTTTTGAGTGGGAGGGCTTATGGCATGATTTTTATTTATAAATTTGTTTATATTTCAGAAATTAGTTATAAAATAATTATAATATTATAGCATAAAGTATGACTACGTGTAGTTCTATATTCCTACAAAACTAAATATGCTCAAAGTAGAAAAAGAAAAAGAAACGGGAAAGGAACAGAAGAATAATAAATTATAGCACCTTTAAAAAGAACATTTAAGGATCAGAGATGTTTATTATTTATTTAAATACATGTACATGTAGGTCTTGTTAAAATATACATATTTTACAACCAATTATATACCTTTAATGTACATGTATACATGTATATATTTCAGCTCATAATGTAGCACTACAAAAACGGTATGTTATTACAGTTGGGGGAGTTGAGAGGGAAGCAAAGTTAGTGATGTGTGTTCGGATATGATACAACTTCCTTTGTTGATGTACTATGTCACTGACAGATCCTTGGTCCAAGTATAAGGTTAAAGGTTAACCTGAGTTCTGGTTATAAATGTATGCTATAACAGTGCTTGGGCACCAACTGAAATTTTCTGGTTACCCTTCTGGGCATCCAAATTTTGCTGATAATTAACAATAATATATTTTTTGAATATTTCTCATTTTACATTTTTGCAAAAAAAAAAATACTATTTTTCTGTTTCACCTATAGATCCTGTCTTTATATCTCTCTTGATCACTTTGTCATTCTATCTCTCTTTTCACCTCTTTCTTCTTTCTATACCCTTTCTACTAAGCATCCTTGATTTTATACACTATTCAAACAATGGATTATTTCAAAATGGACTGCCATAATCCAGATTTTTCTCAATTTGGAGGTAGAAATCCTCTCTCTCTCTGTAATTTTTCATATTCCATAGACATTTTTCTTTTCCCTCTTGCACCTATCATAAAACTTCCTGTGCCTTAACCATTCACTCCTCACAGACGTTCAATTAATGTTACTCAAGACAGACAGAAAAAAAAAATCAATTCAAGAAATAGAACTAATGATTTTCTTTAATACATTTCATTATCAGAATAAAATAAATAAACATGGAGAAAACAAATTTTTGCTTTATAAGTCTATTTGTGTTGGGCATAGAACTTACAAATGAAACAAGATCAAGATAGACATTTTTTCTTCTAATTCGGGGCAATGAGTTAGTTATACAGATCTTTTGAGACTGAGTATATATTACTGAAGAAAGATTTGTGAGTTTGATATATGAAAATTGATGAAAATGTGAAAATTAACGTATATTTTTAAATCCAGATTTCAAGAAATAATCCATTTGAAATAATCCACTGTATCTCCTTATTTAATGTGAGGAAGATAGTGTATTTAAAAAGCAAAAACTAATTACAACATTGAACATGCAACTTTTTATGATGAACATAATAAACATTAAGGTCCATGTAAATATAGAAACTAGTGGATGACACAATGATTTTTGATTTCTTTTGATTTTGCCCATTTTAAAGTGCTTTGTTCCTCTTCCCTGTGGCAAGTCTAGTCTACTTGTAGTGCTCTTTCTTTCTCTCTTTCTCTCTCTCTCTCTCTCTCTTTCTCTCTGTCTTCTGAGAATTTATTTTGTAAGACAACTATGCACATCTGTGTTGATTAAAATTACTTTTATACTACTGAAGTTTTTGCTGAATATCTTGTTCCATTAATCCTTCTCTAATGAATCCTCTCTAATTCTTTTCTTGTCTTTATTTTTTAAAATTATGTATTTCTGCTCTTTTCCCCGTGTATTCTTTTTAAATATGTAAAATGATAAGAATGTTAGTTAGATGATACACTTATCTATCTCCAGCTTTTAGGATGTACATAAAACCTACACTTGTAAATGCTTTCATTTTAATTGAAAAATCAAAGAACTGTATATGAAAAACTTATGAAATATTAAAATTCACATGAAAATTCTTGTTAATCTGAAGGCCTATCTTCTTGTACATCTTTTACAGTCGCTGAAGCAGGTGGGTCCAAGAATCTGGGTCTCCGGGTCCAGAAGAAGATGCTTGGCAAGATGACATCCAAGAAGATCGCCAAGGTCTTCATTGACGACACTATGGGAGAACTCCTGGACAACGTCTACAAGTTGTGCAAGGAGTACAAGCAGAACAAGAAAGACGCAGAAAAACTTATCAAGAACATCATCAAGATAACCGTCAAGATCGGCATCCTCTACCGCAATGACCAGTTCAACGACGAAGAGATCAAAATCGCCGAGGCCTTCAGGAAAAAGTTCCGCACCATGATTATGACGTTTGTCAGCTTCTGTGAAGTGGACTTTACATTCGATAAGAACTTCATGGTGAGTGCCCTCGATGACTGCTCAGTCCTTCTGACTAAACTGGTGGCGAGGCATCTCACAGATAAATCGCAAGGTAGGATAGACTATGTATTTGGGTTCTTCCAGGATGGCGCTTTCATGGACTCGCTTTTTGACCCCAACAGTCCTCTAAAACCAAACCTCTCTGTCATTGTAGCAGGACTCAACAAATTATTAGAAGAAGGGAGCATATAACCCTTCATCTTGGCCTACTATCTTCCAAAGTCTTTTTTTACATTTGATAAATTTTATCAAACTTGTATCATAAATGAAAATGTGCAAATCATGAACAGTGGAAGCTCAAAGTGACTCAACTCATTCTTTGTAAGCATTTTGTTTTGTTCATTTTTATCTCGGGAACCACCGCAATCTTGTGCAGAATTTTTATCGCAGTTTATTGTATAAACTTATGTGAAGGCTATGCATGAGGACGTTCTGCTGACAGGGGATTCTCAGATGTTGTGCTCTATAGAGAGGACACCATGGAATAATTACCAGGAAGAAAGACAACAGGGATATCCACTTCTCTAAACAATATTTGAAAGGATTTAGATTATTTTCCAAACACATTAGCAGCAAATCATTCCTCGATCATGAACATCTCAGTCAAACATGCCCAGATCGGCAAGGGAAGGTAGATCACCATTTGTCAAATGCTAAGCGCATCACAGGAAATTTGGGCATCAGCTCAAGAAATGGCAACGATTTCAGAATCAGATCGGTGGATCTCCAAAGAGATGGACTTTGACGTTCGGTGATACAGATCAGCTGTAATCATCTGAAACCAAAAGGGAATTCAATGGCAGAAGCTGTAATTCAAGGCGCTAATTTTGCTTGCAGAGGTGGGGAGTCTCTTGATATCCTTTTCTGGTTGTATCGCAGATGTTGCCTTCACGGCAACGTTCTGGTAAAGAGGGGAATCATGGAATCAGTCAGGCGTGAATGCATGTACCAGTTCTCAAAGGATATAACTTCCTAATGCAATGTTCACACCCTGTCAAATCAACGTTTTGGTAATGGTTTTGATAAGGGTCTGTACATAGGTGAGTACTTGGCATGAGGTCACTTGCAATTGATAGCAAGATCAGTTTCAGAATTCCAAGCCCTACAATGCTTGATCTAAAATTTGTCTGCCCAATTAATGCTTGATAAATAATAGCAGAAGTGGCATTTATTTTGTGCAAAGAATACCAACTCATTTTAAAATTGTTATGTTTGCATCAACGACATATTTCATACATCAAATTTATGAACTAAATACAACGTGTGTGCTCTATTACATGCAATTTTTTTATCAAAACATGGAGTGTCTCATGCAATTTCATCTGAAAGTGTATCCCTTGTTCTTTCTCAGAAGGGATGACAATCATGACATACTCTATCAAATGTGTTTAGAGGATCAAAAACAACCTTGCAAATATCAGTGGTGAGATTTTGATACATCATCAATAATCAGGATGTTCAATTCTTAATCTAGATTGAACCAAGTAGATGATTGGAGCAATGATTGTAAAGAACAGTGCCTATACTTGTAGATACATTTATGCCAGTCTGTTGGAAAAAATCTATTGATCAAACTTTTTTATAACTAAAATGTGAATTTTGATGATTAGGATTTTATATATATATAGTTACTGCTGATGGGAAGTATTATCATTTTTCAGCTTTGATTTATGGCCATAAGATGAATGCAGCAGCTATTGTATGTTAATTGCATTTTAAATATAAGAAATTTTACATTCGTCACCTTTTCTTTCTAGTGCAAATGTGAGAAAGTGTGATAGAATAAGACAGGAAAAATTGGTAAAACATCATTTAGGTAAAAAAATGTATAATTCGGAATTTGAAGAATGGGAGTTTTGGGCTAACAAGAATGAATGAATATTTACATTTTAACACGAGAACTTTAATTATACTACATTTATCTCACATTTAATTATCAGAGTAGAATGCTTGATATAGAATCATTTTGTTTTGTGTTTTTTTTTGTTTTTTTGTTGTTGCATCTTTGCCTTTGCTCCTTGCCTATTATATTATACAACAGCTGAAGCAGACTTTTCTACATATTTATAGTTTTACAAATTATTTATCCCCTTATTTTATCTTTTGTTGAACACCTAGTGTTTCAAAAGCAGTAGTGTTTGAATGGAATTGCAGAGGGAAGGTTAGTATTGCAACATCGATTTGGTAGACATTTAAAAGGCATGCACGATGGAAAGAACTTGTAGAAATTCATTAATTTAATTTTGCCAAACTATTTTATCCTTGCTTGTCCACATGATGCTAGACATTTAGACAGGCATATGCATTTTCTTCAAGAAATTTTAAAAGAGACTTCTGGAAAAGTAAGTTTTTACAAGCAGCCAATCATTGCTTTACTGATATTAAACCAGCAATTCAATTTCTTAAAGATACTTCTTAATGGTACATGTACTTCTTAATGGTACTTCTTAATGGTAGACATGTTTTCATTTTGAGGCTATGAAAATATATCCATCCAAGGAAAGGTGACCATTATAAATAAACACTGAGTGGTGTTTCCCTTTAAAAAAAAAAAATTGTTTAAGATAACTGTTGCATTTCACTCCCAGTGGGTTTAATAAACACATTCGGAAAAGAAAAGAAACAACAAAAATATGATTTCCTAATGGTGACTAAACATGTATTTAGCTCAAAACGTTCCAATATGTTTTTTTCCGAGCAGTTCAAAGGTACTTTTATGTACATGTACAATCAATGACTTTAAGTCTTTACTAATGTATTTGAATTTCGTCAAAGGGTAGAATGTAAAATAGAACTAATTTTATTTGACATATAGTCTCAAGAACTCAGTAGATAATTTTTTCCTCAACAATCAAAGTCATAATGCATAGAATTGACAGGAATTTGTTAAATTAACAATGCAGTGTTTTCTTTTTTATCTGAACAATTCCTCTGTGGAAAAGGATTTGTTATTGAAAAAAGGGGGAATTCCCATTTAGTGGGCATCCTCTTCACCTCATGAAAGAAATGCATACCATGAATATATACATGTATGAGTGGGTGAATACAGTTTTGTTATTTTTCTCTTTTGATTAAAAGCTGTGTTCTGTGCAATTGTACTGCATGTATATATGCTCAAACAGCTATGTTTGTACATACATGTATGTGTTGCAGGATACACAAGTCTTTTAAGTGGTATCAACGGTGCAATATTTCAGACCCTATTGTGAAAAACAAAGAGCAGTTGACGGATATCTTTTTAGATACAGACAAATTACTGCTGTAAAATGATTGTTTTTGCAACCATTTTAATGAATTTTGTTTTCAAAGCCTTGTAATCTCATCTTTTCTCTAATGGTGATTAAGAACTGCCTTCATCATGTTTGATTCTTTGGTTTGTGTGGTCAACCATTGTAATCTAAAAAAAATTGTATTTAACCCTTTCACTCCATGTTGACATTAATCCCTTTTTCAAAGGTACATCTATAATAATAATGCACCGCACAAAAACTATTATCATTTTTATTTTCATAAAGAACTACGTTTGTCAGCAGATGTTGATACATTTGTATTTCACTGGTAGTGCTAGTATTATTTTGTTTTATTTAATGTACTATTATTTTAAAAAAGGGTTAAGTAGGATTAAAGCTCATGTGTGCACAGACCCAGTAGTTTTTATTTCTTAAGTTGGAAGAAAAAAAACCCTATCCCTTTCAGGCCTATCCATATGGGTAAAGTGTAATCATTTTTATATATTTAATATTTTGTATACAGTGACTGATTGTGTAGACAGGGTACATTTGTTATTCATCATTCCATATCATCTGTTTGGAACCAGAAGGGCATTAACTCATATACTTTAACACAGACTTAACACCCTACTGGTTCTCAATAGACAATATAATTATTCCATTGATACAAAGAGTCAAACTTGTTTTATAAAATCCTCTACAATGCTTTATATCTGTTGCAGGGGTGTTGCAAGGAGAGATGCAAATCCCCCCCCCCCCCCCGAATTTCTCCAACATCCCACCCCCATCCAAAGAAAGGCTCTTAATTACGCAACTCCTGATCTTTTGTCTGTTATTTTGATAAGCATTGTGATTCCTGATAGCCTTAACTCAAGGAAGTATTTTGAGCCTAACAGTATAATGTAGGATGTGCCCTCTTTTTTTTTTCACAACACAATGATGTGATGTGATCGGCAAATATCTACATTATATTATGAGAGAGTTGTTGATGCCATTAAAGTGCATTTCTATTTTTAATGGTCCTCTGGACATTCTACTGTAATAGTGTGGTTTTGTATTTAATAGCGCTATTTGCATTTGTCCTCATGGTATATAATGACATTAAGATGCCGCAATTGTTGAAAACTACTTCACCTTCCAGTGATAATGCAATCATACTTGACTATTTGTATTGCACACTCCAATGTACTTTTCAGATGATGTTGTGATAAGTACAATGATTGCTTTTGCACTAGGATGCATTGCAAATGGCATGATATCAAAATCTGTTTTGCTTTGTTGAAAAAGTTAATTTCTATTTTCTATTAAAAAAAAAATAAATAAATTAGACACAAATCTAAAGGAATGTTGATGTTGACAGCGGGATATTCCTAAACCAAATTTTATGTAAATTTTATAGTTTTCCAGAGCTCTTTCTGAGCTTATCAGAGCTATGCATTTGTCACTGATATATTCGACCCCCCCCCCCCCCCCCCCCCCCCCCATCTGCCCCCTATTAATCTATGGGAATATTTTACATATTTTACATTAATCAAGACAAAGAATTTATACTTCCATAACTTGGAATTGAGCCAGATTAGCTCATGATTGGAACATCACGATAACTCATTGGTTAACCGTTAAAGCAGTCATAAAATTATGTGCATGTGTTTTATGTAAGAAAACAGTACTCTTTATTTCCTGCTGTATTTTTCCTCCATTAACTAAAATCCGTTCAGGAAGCATAAACTTTCTCTCTTTCGTGGAAGCTTATGTGCACTTTTTCCAATCCAGGAAATGTATGCACAAAGTGACCTTACATCAAGGCTGGCTGAGCTTGAATCCTCTTCCCACAATGCATCAGCAGGATAGGCTTCCTACCACATATGGTAATGAAGAAAGGGGGATTCTGGGAAGTTATGAGAAGTTTATATAGCTTAGGGTATTGTCAAATGTGAGGAGATTTTGGTGTTATTGGAACTGGCTAGGCACTTTTAAGCTGGATATAAAAGATCATCACACAGGGAAATACATTTTTCTGATTAGTATGTTGTGTTATTGCTTTATAATAGAACCATTTGTGTAACAGCAGAAATCAATTTTCAGTGAAATATATCGGGATAATCAGCAGACAAAAGGATGTAATTGTAATCTTCTGATTGGAATGAATAGGGAATGGTAGTAGAGGAGATACAATTTCAAATGAACGGTGTGCATCATGGCTGTGAGAGCAATCCAGGTTTCCAGTGGGAAAGAAAGGGACTGAGTATGATTTGCTCCATAAACTTCAAAGAAATCGAAGGGATTTAAAAAAAAAGATTTTTTTAAAACCTTGCTGTCGATGGGTTGCAATGCAGATATTGAACACGATGGTTTAATATATAGTTAGCCCTCAAAAATAGAATTTTTTTTTCCTGATACTAGATGTCTAATTGTTATGAATTTACATCCATCTCACATATCTATTCATACATTCTTGGCAACTGTCTTCAACAAAATCCTGAATCAAAATAGGTTAATAGACCATTTATGTTTTGTTATGGGCATATATGGCCCTATTTGGATTAATGAATGTAATAACTTCCTGTCTGATTGCTGTCATTCTTTACACTTTAAGTGAAAATTGGCACTATCCCCATACTTCCAATTTCCTGTAAGTACATTTTTCATCTATTCAATTTCTTGTTGTAGTAGTTTTATCAATCTCTTGTAATCAAATTTGCTCTCTGCTGCTTGAAGCAGTCATCAATTTCTCCCCTGTTCATCAACTTTTTGCTCCTTGCTTGGCAAGGTCGAATCCAATTTCCAAAGCTAGTTTAAAGGACAATTACCTGAGCAACCCAAGATGCTCAATCTTATATTGTAGCCCCCCCAAACCATCAACTATGAAGCTGACAGGTATAACAATGGATGGGACTGTAGTGAGTTGTCAGTGATATATTACCAAGTAATGAGTTGATGCTGCTGACCTATTTTGGCAACTTGGATAGTGAAGTGGGGGGGGGGGGGGTATAAATCATGTAATTTTGTAGAGAATTGGTGAGCTTACTCAAAGATTTAAAAGTCAATTTTCAGGTACATGGAAGTGAACAGTGCATTTTTTCAACTCAATTCAGTGACTCAAGGAAGAATGAATAGTGCATAAGGTCAGACAACTGTAAATAGCATTGTACTTTTGGCCAAAATTATAGCAAAAATGTAACAATGGCTGAAAATAGGAAATAATGTGCTTTATCACTTACATGAAAATTACTTCATTGTGCAAAATTGATATAGCCAATTTTTGTATTAATGTTTCCAATCCTTGTCAAGAAATGTAGATGTAGCAGTGTGCATTACAGTGAAAAGACTATACAGGAGCTGATCAGAAAGTGCAGCTTTAGCTCTATCATAGTTGAGTGGTTTAAGCACTTGACTGGAGATGCAAAGTTTGTGGGTTCAATCCCTGGCAAGGCAGGTATGTCCTTAAGCAAGACATTTTATCTACTTTGCTTCTTTCCACCCAGGTGTTAAGTGGGTACCCAGTAGGATGTCATTGCGGTTTGATCATTGTTGTGTGCACCTTCTCCACTCCATGGGGAGTGGAGAAGGTGCACACATTGTGAGTGGGGAAGCCATGAATATCCAATGACTGGTGTAATATAGTCTGTAAATCGCTTGGAGACACTGTAGATGTATTAGGTGCTATATAAATCCAGAATACTATTATTATTATTTAGAAGATTCAAAGAGAGCTCAGGGGGAAAGGGAAAAGACATGGGAATTGCCACAAGGAAATGTCTATTTACTTGAGCAAAATAGCTCACAAATAAAAGTGGATATGGTCTGTAAGTATACATGTGGATAGAAATCGGGGTATCCCCCTTCTAGCAACACCCCTGCATACCCTGGAGGATAACAATTTTTTAAAAAGGCTCCAATCCTTCTTCAATCTAATCGACATGCTGTGGAAAAGCTATTCTAAATTTTGATCAAAAATTTGATGAGGCTTGTTCCCAGGGTCAAGATACTATAAATTGATTCTTCAAGCAAATAGTCTATTGAAGTAAATACATGTGTGGGATATGGGCAACAGGGCAACATGTTGGAATTGGAAAAGTAAATTGACAGAACATGCCTATAATTGTGTCTCTGTATAAAACATGGGAGAAGGGTTCAATATACAAAGGAAAAAGTGCAGTTATTTCCTCTTTTTAAACTTTGTTTCTCCTCTGACAAGATGGGATTGGGAAGGTTTTGTAAAGAATCTTCTTGATTATGCTGTGGCTATAGAACAGATCTTTGTTCTCACTGAAATCATAGTATTGGATTTCAAGTCTACAATGCAACAAAAAAGTAGTCTTGGACATTTCATGTTCCAGTT
>CM046839.1:26366911-26411911 GCA_025618425.1 Heliocidaris tuberculata
AAAAAAAAAACAAAACAAAAGCCCCTCATTTTTTCTCATCTTTTAGTGTCATCATCATTTTGTCAATTGGTAGGTGATGCATCTCATGCGTTTCTTCTTCGCTGCTTTCTTCATCTTCTTTCCTTCTGTTCCTCCTTCCTTCTTGAATTCATGCAACTATGATCTAGTAAGAAGTGAAGAAAAAGACGTATAATTATGATTTACCTTAATTTCCAGTCAAAATGAAAAAGAGGGAAGATGAAGCGGTATATCTTACTTAAAAGTCAGAAGTTCACATTAAAATTGGTCCATCAATGTATCTTTATTTTCAAAGTAGGAAAGGACGGAAGCCCGCTTATAGGATTTTCAAAAATGTAAAAAATTTAATAGACAGGTTATTAGATTGAAACATGAACAACTCTAACAGTCAATGCAGAGGTATACATTTCACAGGCATATTTAGCTTGTCTTATGTTTCTAGAACACTGAATAAACAAAACAAAACTCAATAGTAATAGTTGTAACAAAAATGAAGATTTGAAAAGTCGATGTTACATAATTATGTGACTAAATCTTACCTTCCCATAGGTATCCTCTCTGCCCTCTCATTGCGATATCTGCGGTTGTTGAATGTAATCTCCACCTTTTGCAAAAGTCAAGTGATAGAAAGAAAAAAAAAATTAGCGGGCAGGGTGATTTTGGGTGGGATTTTGTTGTTGATGATGATCATCTTCACCTGTTTGACAAAGCATATTATACATAGTCTAGAAAAGCTTGTGGGGCGGGGGGGGGGGGGGGGTGATATTCAAATATGATTTTGATATCAAGCAACAGCAACAAAAAGCTTTGATATAATTCTTGGTATCAATTTACTGTATCATTTGTGTCACACTTAGATGTTCTTAGTTTCAGACTATCTGAAACTTAGGAGTCCATGTAGACATGCCATGTGCAAATGACAATGTAAACAATACAAACATAGGCCTACCTGTTTTATTCCAGCTGTATCAGAATTTCTTCACAATATCGTTCAAGTCCTCCACTCTCTTCAGCATTTTCTCCTAACTCCTGTCACTTCTTCCTCTTAGGCAACATCTTCATCTTCTTCCATCCTCACAAGTAAAGATGAGACCTTTGCAAGATGACACAGAGCTCTCATGCTAGTCTGACTTCTGAAAGTAAAAAAAAATATGGAGTAGATCTATCAGCTAGTAAATCAATGTGGTGTGAATTCATTTTTATTTTTTAATTTATTTATTAATTAATTTTTTTTTTTTTTTTGGGGGGGGTTAAGGAGATTTTTCTTTCATCGGTCTGAAAAATCAGTTGGACTTAAACAGAATGAACGAACACAATTCGCCCAGTTGGGAGTCAGACTAAATCAAAGTAAGAAAGGATATAAAGTCTAGGAAAGTACGAGCATACACCAGACGTTAGCCTGTAGTTATAGAGTCTATTATAGTGAAGAAGAAGAATCTAGACCCTGTTGGACCTAAATTTAGATCCAACAATGTTATTCTAGTTAACACTGCTGGTTCTATATTTGTCCATGATCCCAAAATCTAGATGCAACAGTTCTAACGTTAGATTCTAATCTACATCTAGAATAGATCTAACGATAGACACAACTTAGATTGACTAGGCTTAGGTCTAGATCTACTAGTCTAAAAAAGACCCTATTTCCAGGTTGTTGGTTTTTTTTTTTTTTTTAGATAGATCTAGGCCTAAAGGAATTTCTTTTTTACTTGTATTATTTCATACGAGGAGAACACTGTGGTTGAGTTCGTATTTTGCTCTCGACATTAGTCTATTACTCTATAAATAACTTTTGTTACTTAACTTTGAAGTTTGATCTAACGTTAAAGTTAGTTACATAATTACAGTCTTTCTTAGTTACTCCCGAGTCCCATGTTACTACTACTTGTCTTAGAGTTAGACCAAGTTAGATCTATTTTATGATTAGACACTCTATGTATTTTATATTTTTACAAGTGTTAAAGATTTTAACCATTGATATTCTATAAATAAACTAATTCAATTCAATTCTTCTCCACTTTGATTCCACACAAACACGTACACTGTACAGTGCGACATCTAACGTAGATAGCAATGCGGTTCTCTACCATACCGCACAGTTTGCATCGCTAGCACCGCGACACCGCGATGAGTCATGACAATAACACTGTAAACTCCTGCGTAGATATTAAATACTTATCAAAATCTTCAACAGAATATGTAATTGTAGATTATCTTACCTTACTGATATTATGACAGTCGTTAACATCCATTTTGGTGAAGTTAAGAACAAAAATCACTTGAAAATCACAAATGATTGCACACAAATCCCGCGGGCTAAAATGATGGCTAAAATTGACCCCATCCTCGTTCAAGAAGTATTTTTCGAATAAAAATGCATCGCTGCTGCGACGGGTTTTGTGAAATCCTCTGAAACAACTCCACGCAGCTGCGATGAGAAGGGTGCGAACGATGGGTCTTGCGATTAATCGCTCGTGAATGTTAGTGAAATCCTCCCCTGATCCCCTAAGGTTTGGGTTTTGCAATTTGGTTTTATAGGTTATGGTTAGGGTTTATGTGTATAGTGTTTTGTCTAGGGTTAAAGAAAAGAATTGACAGTAGAGCAAAAGTTGCAGGAGCATATGTCATATACTGGGGGGAGGGGGGGGCACTGGGATTTCGTCCCCTTTCTAAATTTTTGCTGGCACATCTCCGATTGCAATCAAGTTTAAGATTATTCAGCCTGCATGTCATGTATGTACATCTGTAAATGAAAGAAATTGAGAATTTTTCTATTGTTTGAAAATGAAGTTGGCAAACTTAAATTAAATCTGACATTCCTCCATTGAAACTGGCCTAGCAACACCCTTAAACATTTGATTAATTGATTCCTGATTTTGTAGGGCTGCAGAGAGTCTGAGACTATAAAGAGAGGGGGGGGGGGGGGGTTAAAATCACAAATTTTGTGTAAAAGCAGCATTTGATGACTCAGACAAGTCAGACAAGTGTGAAATAATATTTTTGCAACAACCTATATCACAAGAGCACAAAGACATGCTGTTTGTTCCCTGCGTTACCTGTGCATTGTTGGTATGCGTATGGAGGTAAATAAAGATCAGTGTGCAAATGGCATATGTACCACTCTGTTGGTTTAATGCCTTGGCTCTAAGTTAACATCTCTGTCAATCTACAATGGGGAAAAGACAGCATCTGTTCATGTACCAATATACTCCTCTTCTGTTCTCTTTGAAAGACACATAATCGTGGGTTCTCATGGAGAATTTGACACCATTTGGCTATTCATCCAATATAACGGATGTTATCAGTCACCGAGAGTTAAATTCAATTTTATGCGGACAGATCTTATGTAATGCACGTACACTCCACCATCTTCAGAAGGACCCTTCCATGAGAAAAAGTTCTCATAAGTTTCACATCTGAAAGATGACCTGAAGGCTTTCCAATCTATAGTAGCAAGTTCCAGGTTGGACATCAGTTTTGCTGTGTGTGAAATTTGTACAGACATCAGATGGTAATCCTACCAAGTCTGGTGTTTGCAGACTTTGGTGCAATGCACATGGAAAATGTTCAGCGTATAAAAGTGCATAAGTTTCCACAAATAGATAACCTTCATTGAAAATCAATTTAAAGAGTAATGAGTAATGGGGCAATACAATGGCGAAAGCAAGCACTTTATACATATATTCTTCGACAAAAACCCCCCAAAACAAAAAAAAGTGTATATTTTATCTTCTCAAAGTACATACATGTATATATGTCATTATATAGAGTTTCACAAGTGTGTTGCATTCACGATGGAGGGGGGGGGGGGGGGGGAAGGGATGCATATTTTTAATGACATAACTCTCTATTGATAATTAAATGTTTCTACTTCTTAGAATGAATCACTTAATTGTTAAATCATTCCCATTGACTCTCAATCACCTAATTACGTATTTTGTAGGCTGCATGAGGGAATGAGGAAGTGCTGTATTTCAGTGTACATATATACATGTAGGCCTACACTCCCTTTCCAGACTACAGGTTTTTACATACATAGATATTGTAGCCCTAAAATAAAGCAAGTATCTCCACACACAAGGGCACATACTGTGAGTGTAGTCTAGTAATTGAGAAGTGATAGTAATCTACCAGCATGTTTGTTGAAAGATGATCTGCTCTCAGATAGCTTTATTCTGAAGTTCTGCTGGTATACAAAAAGTAAAAGTTATGTATTGGGTATCCGGGAGTACACATATATGTCGAGAATTCAAAATCCAAAGAAAAGTTCGAATTTGTCAAGATGTGTGTTTATTGGAAATAGAGTATGAGCTGCAGATACATCTACCTAGGCCTAATGTAGACCCCCAATTCTTCTGTTAGTTTTGTACCTTGGCTTCAAACATTAATTTAATTTTTTTAGACAGACCCAGTTGACCTCCATGTATGCCAAACAAAATTTAGTTTGATATACATGTAGGCCTACATATATTACATGAGATTGTAGGTGCCAAGATCTCTAATTGGTCATATACAATGTATTGTATGGTGAATTTATATTAATTTGCTGGATATGTCAAGGAAATTTCACTATATTTCTGATTACCAGTGATCAGTTTGCAGCTGATCTCCTTTCAAATTGGCCACTCCTGGATATAACATTTTTGAGGTATTATAACCCTTTTTCCTCCCTGTTCTTGGGTATTAAATTAATTAAGTCCAAGGTACATTATTTGGTCATTTGGTGTCCCGTACACTGCATGTTGCCAAGTATTGCAGAGTTATATGAACATAAATTGACATCAAAGACATCATTTTACTTCATGTTTGGTCTGATACAAGCTCTAGTAAGGCTATTAACTTAATACAACCATCAATACAGAGCAAATTAGGAGAAGTTCTCGCAAGATACGTGTACATTCCAGAGTTACAAATTTGTGTTCAATTGATTGCAACTTCAAAAATTAATAACTTCATTATTTTTAAAAAATCAGGTTTTGCTTAAAATTTCACTGATCTGTCTCGAATTTTTCTGATTCTGTTCATTTCAGCTTAAAGGAAACCAAAACCCAAGGAGAGAATCAATGTTATTGGAAAGTGAGAATTCAGAGAAGCACTTTACAAAAAGTTTCATTAAAATTGGTTAAAAAATGAGAGAGTTATGGAAGTTTGAAAAGTCTCGTTTTACTTTCTATGGGGATCCTCAAATTGGCAAAATTTTGTGAACAACTCTCCATTTGTTTTGTACACAGATTTTCAGATTTCCCCCATTATCTCTCAGGGTGCCCCTTGTCTCCTCCTGAACACATATGTGGTGTAAAATACATTTTCCCATTATATGTTGAGCTCAGAATGAGATTAACTGCACCTTGAAAGATAATGGGGAAAATCTGAAAATCTGTGTACAAAACAAATGGAGAGTTGTTCACAAAATCAGCCATTTTGAAGCAATTTTGCCAATTTGAGGATCCTCATAGAAAGTAAAATGAGACTTTTCAAACTTCCATAACTCTCTCATTTTTTAACCAATTTGAATGAAACTTTTTGTAAAGTGCTTCTCTGAATTTTCACTTTCCAATAACATTGAATCTCTCCTTGGGTTTTGGTTTCCTTTAATATCAGCGTGGACTTCCCCTTTACAAACAAAACAAGATGGCCTGCCTTTTTTATGATGTAGGTCTACTTGTGCATGTCCCTGTTATTTTTTTGTAAAAAGGAATTGAGAATGTATCCCAGCTTAATAGTAGTTGAATTCTTAGTATAGCCCCGGTCACACAGCACTCCACGTCTAAATCACGTACAAAAAGTTATGAAAATCTGGTGGACGTGGTCGTAAGTGGTAATTTTTGGTCAATTTTGGTTTGGCCGTGCTTTGTACGGGGTATGGCCGTCGGCGGCTGTTCCACTGCTGTAGCACTGGCGATCACGTGTTGAGCACGGACGTAAAACGGGCACTCCACTGCCATAGCACTGCCCAATCCATTTGTCAGTGATAAGCCGCTAAACACACGCTATTTCCCGTGATACCAACGCGTAACACGCGTCCGATGACCGTGCTCTGCCCGTGACAGACCGCTAAACTTTCGCGTCTTACCGCGTCTCCCCAAGTTTTAATCACTGCCGGAACACGGATTATCACGTGTGTTTCACGTGTGTTGCACGTCTTTACCACGTGTGCCGCCCGTGGTTGTCCGCGGGCTAAAATTTTGAGCAGTTCAAAACTTTTTGCCGCGTCCGACGCCGTTCCGATTTTTCCCCGCGTCCTGCCACGTCTATAAATCGACCGTAGCTCGTCTTAAACTCGACATCAACGCGAACAACATCGTCTGCTTCACGGGAGACCACTTTTTGACGGGTTTTGGCCGTGATTAAGCCGTAAAGCGCTGTGTGACCGGGCTTTAAATTTAGTTGTCATGTATTGTGTACATACAATACCAAGGAAAGATCTCTCACCTGCTGTCCATATCCCAATTAGACAATACGTGGGTTTTAATATGTTGACTCTTCATCACTTGGTTTCAATGCAGCAAGCTCTATGTCCTACACGGACAAAATGGGGGTGTTTACACCACATCTTTATTCTAAGGAAGTCTTCAGCTTCAGCAGAGACCCACAACTCCTTTCATTTTGCGTAATAGTAAGAATGGTTATGTACATGTACATGTAGATGTTATAAAATATTATAAAACGGGTTCAAGAATGTAGCCATCCTGATTGGTCAAATAATACCACGTGACCGTGCAAAAAAAAACGCCTCGTGCGTTAGTACACCACGATAACTTTGTGTTGCCAGATCGCACTAACGCACTCCCAACCATGTATTAATAGTATACATGTACATGTATATTTGAGAAAGTATTGAATGTAGTTGAATTATGTACCCAGATCTATGAAAAAAATATCATTATCATTGTTATTGTATTTAGTTTACGTCATGCACTACATAATATGTAAATATGATTGAAAAAGGTGAATAAATCTTCATCTACATGTACAGTAAATCTGAATTGTGCATGAAGCTATCATAAAGTGGTGCAACAAGCATGATAAAAAGTTGCAGTAAAATTTTTGTTGTTGTATATATACTACCTACCCTACTTCTTACGCAGCAAAAATTCATAAAGATGTGTATGCTGGTCATAAAATATGCAAAACTGAGCTAAGATCATTTACAGTTGCTTTCTGAGATTCTTTTTTATCTTGATAATCAAAATATTGTTATAGCACGGAAGTTCAAAAAGTAACTTTCTGCTTCTAGTTCATACCATTTACCAAAGTCTTCCTTCTTGGTTGAATTGTATTGCTACCTGATTTATAGTTCAAAATGTTTGAAAACCCACTGGGAAATTTATTATACAAAGATTTTGGGGGCTTACTCAATCTTATCTGTAATGAACCAACAGGGGGTTAATTTTGTTATCTGATGTACATGTACATGTACATGTAATGCCCTTCTGACTCTAAGCAGATGATAAACATTGTTACCCCCATGCTTTCAGGTAAAATAGCAACCCCCCCCCCTCTCTCTCTCTCTGTCCCTCTATCCCCATCTCTCCCCTCCTCTCTCTTTCTCTTTCCCTTTTTTTTTCTCTTTCTCTTTCTCTCTCTGCTAATTCTTTTGGTCTTCAATCCTATATCCCTGAAGACTATGGCTAGTGTGGGTGCACCCCCAGACTCATTACACACTGCCCATATTGACACAGCCCTGGTTTAATGAGCTAATACTTCATACCACAGTATGGTAATGATTATTCTTGGCCACTCGCAAATCAAAGAAACAGCACCCTAATTACTAGTTCACGTCCCTTGACCATAAATTATTCACACTCTTGTGATAATTGAATCTGTATAGATGCAGCACTTTAATTGATAACGTAGTTTTTTGTGCAATTATTATGATTGCATTCTTTGATTCTTCGGGAACGTGGGATGATATTTCTTCTCTTTTGTCTTAACTTCTAACAATTTCCTTAATTGTGTGGGCAGAGACTTACATGTATAAAGGTAGGGCATTGAATGAATTGTTATTGCTGTAATAGGAAAAGGCTTTAAAAATAATGATTGAAAGTGTGATGACTTTTGTTGTCTTTTATTTTTACTTGTATCAATTTCTTTAACTGTATGGGCATAGACTAAGGGCATGGAATTAATGATAATCGCAGAATAGGAAAAAGCTTTAGAAATTATAATTGGAAGTACAGCAAAAGTAAAGGTTAAAAACAGTAATTATTTCCATAACAACACTGTAGAAGTTATCATCAGGAAATTTGTTTGAAAAGTAAGAGTGTGAAAAGAAAATTTATGTTGGAAAATTGATCAAATGTTACCAGATGAGTAAAAATTACCATACTGACCATATTAGATTTGACACTCTATCAAATTCATTGTGTCTTTTTGATCAGTTGTGACATCAACAATTTGTAAACAGTTTGTTTGACTACATGTAGTTGATGGAGTGATTATTGACAGATCAAGGTTATCTTTACAGCTACACATACATGTTGTAAATTGACAAAAGCTACGTTCATACGGGACTTGCGGTTTCGAAACTTTAAGTTAACGAAACAATGACTTACTAACAACGACGAGAGTTCACACGGGCCCAAAACAATGACACTCATTGTTCTGAGATTACAAGTCAAGCGATTGTCGTTTAACATAAAGTTTAAATTCACACGGTCCATAAACGAAGGAGGAACCCCCCCCCCCCCCCCATGGCTTTGGTGTTCATTAAGGCTTTGGAACTATAGGTAAACTTATAGTTTTGAAACTATGAGTCTGTTCATATGGTCTGAAACTACAAAATAACTTAAAGATTTGAAACTACAAGCGAAACTTAAAGTTTAGCTCCTTCCATGTGAACCTGACTAAAGTACAGTTTGCAAGTAGAGATCGTCTGAAATTTTTTAAAGGCTAATTAAGCTCATGTAAAATGAATAAATATTCATGTTTTATCAATTGTGGGGACTTATCTCATTGCATAAAGGAGGTAGTGATTTGAGTGGATGGGTGGAGAAAGATCTGATAAGAGAATGGAGAGAGAACAGTGAAAGGATGTGGGGGGGGGGGGGGCGCACTGGTGGGAGGAGTATAGGGGACTGGTGAAGAAAGAAAAAAACATGTGATTGAAAACATTCCAAGAGATATATACATTATTTGCTCCAGACTAATCATCTTGCCCTGCCCCTTTTACTTTATCCTCCCCCCTCTCGTCACCACAACCTCCGTACTCCCCTTTCCGGTCATGGGGAAACGTGTTATAATGGATGTGTACAGTATGCAAACTATCAAGCCATTAAGTATCTGAATGTTAAACAGTGGGTGATCGCATGGCGCAACCGAGATGCCAACAGGTTGCTATTAAAGCAGTTCAAGGGAAAACAGACCGTATCTCACCCGGCAGAAATATTAGATTACCCCGCTCCAAATGTTGACAGGTAGAGAGAGCGAGCAATAAAGAGCAGCTTTCAATATTCATGAGCATTCCTCTGGTGCTATTTTTGGCCCATGAGACCCACCCCTCGGACTTCAAGCATGCTATATTAATTTCTTTTTCATCTACTCCGTTGTAATATTTTTTTTTTGTAGGCTCAAGACATGAGCAGTGATTGTTGCTTGTGGATGAATATAATTGAGGGTTATAAATGGTCCTTCTTTGCACTTCTAGAATCAATCAGTCACAAGATATGGCACTTGACTGATGTTAGAATAATGGCTTGAATAGAAACGGAAGAGTCTATGAATTATTGAGAGAAGGTCAAATCCAGAACTGATCTCACATAAGTAAAACTTTTCTTTCAAGCCATAAGCAGGTGAGAGACTGATGTTTGGAACCAAAATTGAATGACCTCCAGAAAATCTGTGTCCTAACTCTATAAATAATTTAAAGGTGTTGCTGAGCAATGTATGATTCAATATCTTTGCTGCTAAAAGGAGGTTACTAATATTTTCCACTGCCGACTATAATGTAGTTATTAGATGTTTGTCAGATCTACTCCTACATGTTAAATCACCACTTGCCTCCTGTTCAAGGAACTGCATTTTCATTTCGCAAGGATCCTATATGATTTACGATTGTAATCCGTTGTGTTATATTGTGCATTAAAATGTAAAAGAAGTTTAAGTGAAAATAAACTGGGAGTAATATGACACTTGAGATTATTTACAATGCAACAGTAGACTTGGTGTCTATATTGCATTTGGTAAGTTGGCTTTTAGCCCATTGCCTATGGGAAACAGGCTGTCCCTGTATTATTAAGCCTATGGGAAATACTGAATTCAGTAGTCATCGGGCTATTAATTTAATTTCTGATATTATCTCCACACCAAATGTTCAAAGTCGTCCTGAAAGACGACCATGAGAAAGTGATGTTTTTTTTTTTGTGAAAATGATTTGTACAGGCAACTATGCAATTCTGTCTCAGAGACCATGGAATGCTGAAAATGGGCTCAAGTCACAGCCAAATAAACAAAACGATGTCAATAAATGGCATCTTGGTGACATAAGCAAATGGTATACATATTTGTGATTTCTCCCTTATTTATTATGAAATATAATACAAGATCATGAATTCTGGGCTATTATGAATCCTTTGTTATTTTGGAAAATTTATTGAAAGGTACACATGACGTGACTTCATTGCATACGTGTCATTGGATCAAATTTGAAGAGTACCAAAAACATCCTGTGTGAATTGAAACTCAATGGAATGGAGAGCAACTACTGAAGACAGATCCCATCCTTTGTTATCAAATGAAATTAAAATAGGACATCTAATAATGGGGTATAACATAACGATTTATACACATATTGAGGCAGGGATAGATATTTTCCTCCTTTTGTTTCAATACAAAATTCTGTGTTTTATTCCACGTTTAATTTCAATTGGCTAATCGTGTCCAAATAAGTGTAAATTTGTTTCTCCCGTTAAGTAGTAGCAGTGGCGAGTGTGTGCCTGATGAGAGGAAATAAAATTGGCATTCCTCTCACGTTCTCCATATCAGTTGACAAGTGGGTACAGTGGTTGTATTATTAGGTCATACTCGCATGTATATATGCGAATTTCAAAATGTGAGAACGTGATATGGCTGCCATGATGGAACCTACAGGTTTCATGTTAAAAAAAAATGCATGGTATAGAGTGGCTTCTATTTACATGTATAGTGTGTTATTCATTAATCTATATTTGCCACTCTCCACCCAGGTGTAGTAAGATGGGTATCTGATAGGAAGAAATTCCTGAAGTACTTGTGCCTTATCATGATTGCTCCGCAAAAGAAGGGGGGGTAATGATATGTTTTCAGGGACAGGGTCATGGGTAAACAAGACATTACTTTGGTTATTGTTACTGTCTTTATTTGTATATTACAAACCTGCAGAAAATACCCTTGCCTGACAAAAGATTGTATGGGAATTCACTGCTGTGTGTCAAATATATGGAAAACTGTCTAGTCACTGCATGTATGAGACCTTGTAGTGTCATAATCATGCTTTAACAATAGTTTTCAGACATTTGAAATGTGTTCTGGAAATTGATTAAACTTAACGGTAACTACTTCAATGAAAGAAGAACAATTTTGAAAATGTTAATTAAAGGTTCTGTCTGCACCTCTTTTAATTGATTTTTGCATTTACATGTAGTTACCTGTTAAGCATTGGAGTAGCTTCATACAAATTTAAGTGAAATCGAGTGCAAGTTTTTAGCTAAAATAAGGTTCATATTTTCACTTAATCCTGCTTGTAATATTTGAAAACATACTGAAAACTTGTGTTTCGTCACATCAACTCTCCTAAACACATCAAACAAGTCAGAGAAATAGCAGCTTTAACAAGATATCTACATTTGAATTTACTCCACTAAAATTTGTATAATTCATGAGATTTGAGAGAGATTATTGCATCCTCGGAGTAGAGATTACATACATTGTGTAAGGTTTAGAATGGAAAAACCTGAACTAATCAACAGGAAATATTCTGAGCTGTGGTTCAGCAAGAGACGGAAATCCTGCAATACAAGCAGATTTATAGCGTGAGTGTTAAAGGTACATGTAACATTATGAAAACATGGTGAATGTAAAACGGGGCTTGATGTAAGCTTTGTAGTTAACATGAGTATGACACCATCTTGTGGGAACACCATGATAGTAAATGAATTGAATTGATTTGAAGATTGTATTGTCATTTTATTGCAGCCAGTTGCTGAATTGCAAAAGATTTACATTCATAAGAACATGCTTACAGGGAAAATGTACATATATACCTGAAAATTATTTAAATGTATAATGTGATATAAATTCATAGATTTATTTTCTTTCATTAATAAAATTCATATTGTAATATACTACAGCATATTATCATAGTTTCTCCATTACCATTGTTATGGCACAAGGGAGTTCCAAATTTTGCAGTGTACAGTGTATTAAAAAGATAGCTGTTGAATTATTTAATTCCTCATAAAATAGATTCTGAAAAACACAGAAAACTAAAAACATGTAAACTTTAAAAGGCATACATGTACATGTATCTGCAAAAGTGTACTTGTACATGTACATGTACATCTGCTGGTTTTTGCATCCGTTTGTGCCATTCTGCCGGACACATACTTTAATTTAATCAATTGTTTTATTCATTTTTCTTGCAATGGAAATGTTAAAGATGGTTGATATGTTTAGAAGAAAAAAGAAAAGTTTTTGGATGTCAAAAGAAAAAATAAATAGGAGGAAGAATGAGAGATGTATAGAAAGAAAGAGAAAAAAAGAGAAGAAGAACAGAGAGAATGAGAGAGAGAGAGAGAGAGAGAGAGGGGGGGGGGGGGGGGGGGGGGGGGGGGGGAGGAGGGAGGAGGGAGAGTTGAATAATTTTTAGAAGATAGACTCTATTTAGGCCTGTATCAACTTTACAATTTCTTTTTAAATTGCATGACAACAGATATTAAAAAGAAAAAATTTACCCATGCATATTTTCCATAATGCTTTGTAATTATCAAGATATGGAAAATGCTTTCTTGACAACTTAATAACAGAATGGACGTCATCCGATATGATTATCCCTCGAGAAAGAGAAACCTGCGTTTACTACCTCCTCGATAATCAACCGAGGGAATAAGCAGGTATCATGCTTTACGGCTTTTACACAATTCCGGTCGTCCTTGGAACGCTTCACATGCATGCGCCTGCATAGAAGCAGAAAACTGATAATCACTGTAATTGTATCTCAATGTGTTTAATTGATGCGGGCTGAAGGAGATGGATAGAAGCGTGGGCAGATTAGGAGGAGATCCTATTGGATGTGAGTTTGTATCTCTGGAGTAATGGAGTGATACAGGAAAATCTTAAAAAGACTAGAATTGTATACAGGTCTGCTACAATTAGAAAGATTGTTTCACTTTAATATTATTTTTCAAATGAAGACATAATGCTTTGCTAAACACATTTTAAAAATTATTCTCACCTTTCTCAACATTTTGAAGTGAAAATATATATTGGTTTATTTTAATTCTGATAGCATGAAATCATATTGCCATTGATATATTAACAAGCATGAATATATTTTAATTTTCTGGACAAAAACATTTATGAACCAAATTGGAGAAGGGAAAGCTTTAGGAAGCAATTATATTTATTCAGACCAGATAAATGAATATATTTCAAAATGAGAAGGTGTTTCTGGTCAGTATTTCTCTTGACAGTTCATTATTCATTTTGATATAGTGTAAAGTGGACACGCCTTCGATGAAATTCTCTCATGCCAGGAATTAGCTTGTGTGAGACCAAATGGAATTAGGGCTCGAATTTGGAAGATTTGCAGCTCAGCTTGAAATTTGAATAGGCCAATAATTTAGATTTCTTACTAGTAGTCTGGAATTCAAGCTTTGTATTTCTCCTGTGGTATGTACGTGTACCTTTGGACTCATCATTTTGTCCTTGTTTGACTGCTCTGATACTTATTTTTCACTTTGAAATAAAAGCTGATAATAAGTGCTTTTACACAAAGGTTGAACAGAAAAATATTTTCTTGATTAAAAATTATTTTTTGGTATGAACTTGTGAGTAGAATTTGGAATAAATTCCTCAAATTTAGTTGGTATTTCCTCAAACTGGGCTAATTGTGCAGTATACTCTCGAAAAAATCTTGTATTAGTGGAGTTCAGTGGATATGAAATGATTATCAAGGACTTGCTTTTAAACTTGTACCTGATAACCTTAGATACATGTACATGTACCTTTTCCATTTGAGGAGGGATTAAAGATAATTTCTTTTAGTGTCTGTCAGGTTACCTGACAGTTTAACCTGCCACATTTGTACAGGGCTTTAAAATTATAGGGTTAGAGTCAGAGTTTTGCTTGGTTTTATGTTAGGTTTAGGGTTAGAGTCAGAGTTGGGCTAGGTTTTATGTTAGGTTTAGGGTTAGAGTTAGGTTTGGGGATAAAGTTAGGAATTTGATTATTGTAGCAAGATAACCTCAGAGCAATTGTCGCTGGGGCATGCATCGTACAACCTTTGAACTAGACTAGATGCCACTGCTGCAGTTTAGTGAACATTAAGTATTGGTTTCACCAAAGCATTGGATTACAAGTGCTGACAATCATCATTATCAAATCATCAAAACTATTTGATCAATTTTTGGTTGCTCTGCAGAGATTTAGCTTAAAACAAGTTGTAGTGAATGAAACCATGATGTAATGTTTTTTTCTGGTATTTATTTTTTGATATGTGAAGTGGAAGTGACATGCAATGTGATTGGTCGGTGATGGATGAAGAGTTATGGTGAAGTGGAGAGTGAAGACCTGTCTAATTCTAAACCAGTTTTCAGACTCAAACGTGTGCTAGTCATGATATTTACAGGGTCTGAACCGTCTCAGCTGCAGACTTGCTGGAATGTATCTGCCCTCTTTCTCACAGCTAGTTCTTGCAAAGCTAGTTTAGGCTCGACTCAAGGCACCTTGTAACTTGCTACAGAGTGAGGAAGATAGCCCCTCAATCCCCAGCCCCCCCCCAAAAAAAAACAACAAAAAAACAAAAACAAAAACAAAACAACAAAAAAACAAAAAGCAAAAATCCCCAACCCCCCAAAAACCCAACAACAGACAAAGAAAAAAAATTAAAAAAATAAAAATAAAAATAAAAACTTGCAAAAAAGTAACAATAAAATGAAAAAGAAAAATGAAAAGTGAAATCTGTATCCCAGTCAATGATTTACATGTATATCATAAAACACATTAAGTAGTTCTGTGCTGTTTGGCTTACATCATCATGTAGCCCTTATGAATACAATTGTCTTTATTACCCTTTACAGATTTAATGAGGTTTTGAAAAGAGTTAACTACATCTAGTACGCATACAAGCTTTCAAGCCTTCAAGTCTTCAAGTCTTCTGTTATTCTAATATGAAAAGGCATATTTTAAGCTTAACATGAGATAGAGTGTACTCTTGAAAACCTCATAATTTTATAAGTGGAACTAGTTCTTGAAGTTAGTTGTCTGTTTCTTAGTACTTCCTTATCCAACATATGTGTCTGTGTTTGTTTTGTTGAGTGTTTTTGAAGCAGGATTTGTATTTTTTTCTGGGTTACAACATCCTTGTAGTATGAGAATATCTCGTGTACAGTATTGAGAAAGTCAGAAGATGGGTCTGTCTTCTATACTTTCCCCTTAAAGGGCAATCCATCCTTGGTATAAATAAGATGATTTGTATGAAAGCAGAAAAATACGAAAAACAGAATGGTGAAAGTTTGAAAAAAATCGGACAAGGAATATGGAAGTTATGGATGTTTAAAAAATGAGATCATTACATCTATGTGAAGCTCAAATTGGCCTTGAGGAGTCGATTGTAACATACTGGCGGACATCTCTCCCATTTGTGGTACACAATAATATTAAAGGGATTGATTAACTTTGCCCAGGATTGAAAAAAAAAAATCACTGTTCCAGCTAATGCTGTAATCATAATTGCAAACCTTTAGGTCAAACAGGAATCGCCTGAGTTTTATAAGCTGATCGGTCGTTTATATATCAAGATATTTACGATTGAACATTGATGTCGGGATAGAGTACCACCGAACCCTATAGAACTCTTACGGTTGGCATACCTTGCTCTATCACAGAATACCGTACGGGCTGGAAACCCGCTCTGAAATCGCCAAGCGCTGGTGCTTGGTTTTTGTGACTGCAGCGCAGCGAAGAAGCCGAGCGACTTGCGCTAGCGATCGCTAGCTTTTTTCTCTTTTTTAGGATAGTAAACGGGTTCCATTTTCTCTCATACTTTCACATATCCTTAATTATATATGTAGTTAGAGGATTGCACACAATTGACTAGCATTTGAGATGATTTCACAATTTTTCACAAAGTTAATAAATCCCTTTAATTTGTGGTTTTCTCTGAAGCACCTTTACCCTCTGGGCAGTAATCAATATGTATTATAGATAGCATATTGTTATATAGGTCTTCATGCAGGAAAAAGATCCTACTGAGTAAAATATTTTGAAAAAATGGCATTTTAGTCACTTTGTGTGTTGGAGCAAATGGGGGAGTTGTCCGCCCCTGCATCACAGTGACATTACCGATTCAGCCAATTTGAAATTCCCATACATGTATGTATAGTGATTACAACTTTCAAAAAATTCATAACTTTCTCATTGCTTGTCCGATTTCGTTCAATCTTTCAACAATCTGCTTCTCTGATTTTTCCTCTTTCTTTCAGAGCAACTTGCCATTAAGGTAGGATTTCCCTTTAACTAGCGATTAGTTCTAGTTGTCAATATTCAGTTGAATTTCTACAAGATGCTGGTATCATTTTGAAAAAGCTCAATCTTAAGCTGTATTTATAGATTCCTATATAAAGATATTTTGGCCCTAATTTGAGGCAAACATGTAACTGGTTTGGTTTTTGCCCAATAACAATATGTATGGATACATGTACTGGGTGTTTAAAAAAAAGCAGTGGATACTTTTGATCATTAATAACTCAAAATTATACCTCGCATCAGACTAAAGTTTTTACATAGTAAAGTTGAAAAATGTAAAATTTATTGGGAGCAAGTTTTATTACATTTCTCTGAATACTTTTCTTGAAATATTGCTCTGAATATTTAATTAGATTTTTCACTTTTTGAAATATCACCACAACAAAATCTGTGTGTAGATCAGTAATTAATTCAGGACATAACAATTACCATTCTGTGTTGCAGCTGTCATTTCTGCCAACCTTTTGCTGTCTGGTGTCATTAATGATTCATGACTCTGGGTTCAAAAGGTGTTCTGAAATTTCAGCTGCAATGCACAATGGCAATTGTTATATTCTTGTTTAATTACTGATACACACAAATTTTGTGGCCTTGACTTTTCAAAAAGTAAAAAATCTAAATAATATTCAGAGCAATATTCAAAGAAAAGCATTCAGAGAAATGTCATGAAACTTGCTCCCAATAAATTTGACATCCTTCAACTTTAGAATGTAAAAACCTCAGTTATTACCAGTCAAAAGTGTCCACTGTTTTGTCTTACACCTAGTATAATAAGAATCTGCACTGCAGACTACTGCATAATAGTATGCGTATGAATATACTGTAGTATCTGTCTCTGCTCCAACCCCCCCCCCCCAATAAAAAAACAAACAAACAAACAAACAAAAGAGTATAGAGTACGCTCTACTGTGAGAGAGTACTTCAAGACAATGATTTGATTTTCGTTTCATGCTCCTGAATCTTTCTTCACAAAATCTTACATGTATGAACACAGCCTTATTCTCAATTGGCACTTTGAAGACTGAACAGATGCTGCACTGTATACAGGAACAAAGAAGCATCCCTCACAGGGACCTGGGAAAAGCAGCATTCTTTCAAGTAAAAAAGAAGGAAATGTTTACGATACTTTTGAAGAATTCAAGTCCATGTTATTGTCATAAAAATGTTGTATCAGGAAATAATGACTGATTATACAAGGTTACCATAAGTGACCTTTTAATCATGTTCACTGTCAAGTACCTATTGTAGCACAGTATAATGTTCAATAAGCAACCACACCATACATTATGAGTGAATCGTTTGCACAGCATGTTTTGGCGGTTTCTGTTGGCTATAGTGTAGTTTCAGTTTCTAAATCTTCCTTCCCTCCATGTAGTAGAATTATTATTGTGAACAAGTGCAGCTGTGAGAGATTAATTAAATATTGGTGTGTGAAAGCTAATCTTCAGTTCTAGAGGACTGCATTTTAATGTGAGAGAAACTGGCTCCAAATAATACTGAATAGCTTGATGATGGTGATGATGATGATGATGATAATGATAATAATGATGATAATAATTTGATAATGATAATGATGATGATAATAATGATAATGATAATAATAATGATGAAACTAGAACTGCATTTTTATAGCGATTATGAAGACTTGAAGTACATAAACTTTATTAGAGGAGCCTGTGCCTATGAATGTTGTTACCAGAAATATGGCGCCATACAAATGCTGTGAATCATCATCATCATTATAAACTAGTAAAATTTACAAAAACTTTAAAATCACACATTATGCACATACATGTACGTGTACATGCGTGACTGTCTTCTGATGCTCGACATGCGGTCAGGATGACTACACGTACATGTAGCTCAATTTCCTCATCTTCAGGAGAGTGAGAGAGAGAGAGAGACAAATCACACACTTTCTGAAAAGTTTAATTGTCTGTAGCCAACAGTCTGAAGCCGAAACCATTTTTCATTTCAGGTATCAATTAACCGTGAAGTTTCATTTTGTGTAGAATATTACCACTGTAATTGGAATACTTACATTGAGACATTAGCCCGATTACATACAGTAGGATCTAGCATTCCTTTGGGAATATTTGTAAAATTAATCATCTTTGACTAAACGACCAATTTGATTATTTGATGGAGCTGTGAAGGACAGAGTATTTACACTGTACATGTATGTAGCCATGATCATGACAGTTAGGAGAGGTTCAATTAATCATTTTAAAAGGATCTAAAATGAAACACTAGTGCTCATGGGTAGTTATACTCGGAAACCTTCGCTGTAGAAATCAATTAGAGATCCCCCAAAGATATCGATCATAAGTGATAAAAACAGAAAGTTTGTTATTAATTACAAGGGAGAAAAAGATGAATTAAACAGTAGCCCCCCCCCCCCCCCTGTATGTCTCACTCAAAATGGTTTATATTTTAAAGGAAATACAATTTGGTGTGGCTGCAAATAATGCTGCAATTTTCTCAAAATGCTTCAAGATTTTTGAGTGGGAGGGCTTATGGCATGATTTTTATTTATAAATTTGTTTATATTTCAGAAATTAGTTATAAAATAATTATAATATTATAGCATAAAGTATGACTACGTGTAGTTCTATATTCCTACAAAACTAAATATGCTCAAAGTAGAAAAAGAAAAAGAAACGGGAAAGGAACAGAAGAATAATAAATTATAGCACCTTTAAAAAGAACATTTAAGGATCAGAGATGTTTATTATTTATTTAAATACATGTACATGTAGGTCTTGTTAAAATATACATATTTTACAACCAATTATATACCTTTAATGTACATGTATACATGTATATATTTCAGCTCATAATGTAGCACTACAAAAACGGTATGTTATTACAGTTGGGGGAGTTGAGAGGGAAGCAAAGTTAGTGATGTGTGTTCGGATATGATACAACTTCCTTTGTTGATGTACTATGTCACTGACAGATCCTTGGTCCAAGTATAAGGTTAAAGGTTAACCTGAGTTCTGGTTATAAATGTATGCTATAACAGTGCTTGGGCACCAACTGAAATTTTCTGGTTACCCTTCTGGGCATCCAAATTTTGCTGATAATTAACAATAATATATTTTTTGAATATTTCTCATTTTACATTTTTGCAAAAAAAAAAATACTATTTTTCTGTTTCACCTATAGATCCTGTCTTTATATCTCTCTTGATCACTTTGTCATTCTATCTCTCTTTTCACCTCTTTCTTCTTTCTATACCCTTTCTACTAAGCATCCTTGATTTTATACACTATTCAAACAATGGATTATTTCAAAATGGACTGCCATAATCCAGATTTTTCTCAATTTGGAGGTAGAAATCCTCTCTCTCTCTGTAATTTTTCATATTCCATAGACATTTTTCTTTTCCCTCTTGCACCTATCATAAAACTTCCTGTGCCTTAACCATTCACTCCTCACAGACGTTCAATTAATGTTACTCAAGACAGACAGAAAAAAAAAATCAATTCAAGAAATAGAACTAATGATTTTCTTTAATACATTTCATTATCAGAATAAAATAAATAAACATGGAGAAAACAAATTTTTGCTTTATAAGTCTATTTGTGTTGGGCATAGAACTTACAAATGAAACAAGATCAAGATAGACATTTTTTCTTCTAATTCGGGGCAATGAGTTAGTTATACAGATCTTTTGAGACTGAGTATATATTACTGAAGAAAGATTTGTGAGTTTGATATATGAAAATTGATGAAAATGTGAAAATTAACGTATATTTTTAAATCCAGATTTCAAGAAATAATCCATTTGAAATAATCCACTGTATCTCCTTATTTAATGTGAGGAAGATAGTGTATTTAAAAAGCAAAAACTAATTACAACATTGAACATGCAACTTTTTATGATGAACATAATAAACATTAAGGTCCATGTAAATATAGAAACTAGTGGATGACACAATGATTTTTGATTTCTTTTGATTTTGCCCATTTTAAAGTGCTTTGTTCCTCTTCCCTGTGGCAAGTCTAGTCTACTTGTAGTGCTCTTTCTTTCTCTCTTTCTCTCTCTCTCTCTCTCTCTCTTTCTCTCTGTCTTCTGAGAATTTATTTTGTAAGACCCCTATGCACATCTGTGTTGATTAAAATTACTTTTATACTACTGAAGTTTTTGCTGAATATCTTGTTCCATTAATCCTTCTCTAATGAATCCTCTCTAATTCTTTTCTTGTCTTTATTTTTTAAAATTATGTATTTCTGCTCTTTTCCCCGTGTATTTTTTTTAAATATGTAAAATGATAAGAATGTTAGTTAGATGATACACTTATCTATCTCCAGCTTTTAGGATGTACATAAAACCTACACTTGTAAATGCTTTCATTTTAATTGAAAAATCAAAGAACTGTATATGAAAAACTTATGAAATATTAAAATTCACATGAAAATTCTTGTTAATCTGAAGGCCTATCTTCTTGTACATCTTTTACAGTCGCTGAAGCAGGTGGGTCCAAGAATCTGGGTCTCCGGGTCCAGAAGAAGATGCTTGGCAAGATGACATCCAAGAAGATCGCCAAGGTCTTCATTGACGACACTATGGGAGAACTCCTGGACAACGTCTACAAGTTGTGCAAGGAGTACAAGCAGAACAAGAAAGACGCAGAAAAACTTATCAAGAACATCATCAAGATAACCGTCAAGATCGGCATCCTCTACCGCAATGACCAGTTCAACGACGAAGAGATCAAAATCGCCGAGGCCTTCAGGAAAAAGTTCCGCACCATGATTATGACGTTTGTCAGCTTCTGTGAAGTGGACTTTACATTCGATAAGAACTTCATGGTGAGTGCCCTCGATGACTGCTCAGTCCTTCTGACTAAACTGGTGGCGAGGCATCTCACAGATAAATCGCAAGGTAGGATAGACTATGTATTTGGGTTCTTCCAGGATGGCGCTTTCATGGACTCGCTTTTTGACCCCAACAGTCCTCTAAAACCAAACCTCTCTGTCATTGTAGCAGGACTCAACAAATTATTAGAAGAAGGGAGCATATAACCCTTCATCTTGGCCTACTATCTTCCAAAGTCTTTTTTTACATTTGATAAATTTTATCAAACTTGTATCATAAATGAAAATGTGCAAATCATGAACAGTGGAAGCTCAAAGTGACTCAACTCATTCTTTGTAAGCATTTTGTTTTGTTCATTTTTATCTCGGGAACCACCGCAATCTTGTGCAGAATTTTTATCGCAGTTTATTGTATAAACTTATGTGAAGGCTATGCATGAGGACGTTCTGCTGACAGGGGATTCTCAGATGTTGTGCTCTATAGAGAGGACACCATGGAATAATTACCAGGAAGAAAGACAACAGGGATATCCACTTCTCTAAACAATATTTGAAAGGATTTAGATTATTTTCCAAACACATTAGCAGCAAATCATTCCTCGATCATGAACATCTCAGTCAAACATGCCCAGATCGGCAAGGGAAGGTAGATCACCATTTGTCAAATGCTAAGCGCATCACAGGAAATTTGGGCATCAGCTCAAGAAATGGCAACGATTTCAGAATCAGATCGGTGGATCTCCAAAGAGATGGACTTTGACGTTCGGTGATACAGATCAGCTGTAATCATCTGAAACCAAAAGGGAATTCAATGGCAGAAGCTGTAATTCAAGGCGCTAATTTTGCTTGCAGAGGTGGGGAGTCTCTTGATATCCTTTTCTGGTTGTATCGCAGATGTTGCCTTCACGGCAACGTTCTGGTAAAGAGGGGAATCATGGAATCAGTCAGGCGTGAATGCATGTACCAGTTCTCAAAGGATATAACTTCCTAATGCAATGTTCACACCCTGTCAAATCAACGTTTTGGTAATGGTTTTGATAAGGGTCTGTACATAGGTGAGTACTTGGCATGAGGTCACTTGCAATTGATAGCAAGATCAGTTTCAGAATTCCAAGCCCTACAATGCTTGATCTAACATTTGTCTGCCCAATTAATGCTTGATAAATAATAGCAGAAGTGGCATTTATTTTGTGCAAAGAATACCAACTCATTTTAAAATTGTTATGTTTGCATCAACGACATATTTCATACATCAAATTTATGAACTAAATACAACGTGTGTGCTCTATTACATGCAATTTTTTTATCAAAACATGGAGTGTCTCATGCAATTTCATCTGAAAGTGTATCCCTTGTTCTTTCTCAGAAGGGATGACAATCATGACATACTCTATCAAATGTGTTTAGAGGATCAAAAACAACCTTGCAAATATCAGTGGTGAGATTTTGATACATCATCAATAATCAGGATGTTCAATTCTTAATCTAGATTGAACCAAGTAGATGATTGGAGCAATGATTGTAAAGAACAGTGCCTATACTTGTAGATACATTTATGCCAGTCTGTTGGAAAAAATCTATTGATCAAACTTTTTTATAACTAAAATGTGAATTTTGATGATTAGGATTTTATATATATATAGTTACTGCTGATGGGAAGTATTATCATTTTTCAGCTTTGATTTATGGCCATAAGATGAATGCAGCAGCTATTGTATGTTAATTGCATTTTAAATATAAGAAATTTTACATTCGTCACCTTTTCTTTCTAGTGCAAATGTGAGAAAGTGTGATAGAATAAGACAGGAAAAATTGGTAAAACATCATTTAGGTAAAAAAATGTATAATTCGGAATTTGAAGAATGGGAGTTTTGGGCTAACAAGAATGAATGAATATTTACATTTTAACACGAGAACTTTAATTATACTACATTTATCTCACATTTAATTATCAGAGTAGAATGCTTGATATAGAATCATTTTGTTTTGTGTTTTTTTTTGTTTTTTTTTTGTTGCATCTTTGCCTTTGCTCCTTGCCTATTATATTATACAACAGCTGAAGCAGACTTTTCTACATATTTATAGTTTTACAAATTATTTATCCCCTTATTTTATCTTTTGTTGAACACCTAGTGTTTCAAAAGCAGTAGTGTTTGAATGGAATTGCAGAGGGAAGGTTAGTATTGCAACATCGATTTGGTAGACATTTAAAAGGCATGCACGATGGAAAGAACTTGTAGAAATTCATTAATTTAATTTTGCCAAACTATTTTATCCTTGCTTGTCCACATGATGCTAGACATTTAGACAGGCATATGCATTTTCTTCAAGAAATTTTAAAAGAGACTTCTGGAAAAGTAAGTTTTTACAAGCAGCCAATCATTGCTTTACTGATATTAAACCAGCAATTCAATTTCTTAAAGATACTTCTTAATGGTACATGTACTTCTTAATGGTACTTCTTAATGGTAGACATGTTTTCATTTTGAGGCTATGAAAATATATCCATCCAAGGAAAGGTGACCATTATAAATAAACACTGAGTGGTGTTTCCCTTTAAAAAAAAAAAATTGTTTAAGATAACTGTTGCATTTCACTCCCAGTGGGTTTAATAAACACATTCCGAAAAGAAAAGAAACAACAAAAATATGATTTCCTAATAGTGACTAAACATGTATTTAGCTCAAAACGTTCCAATATGTTTTTTTCCGAGCAGTTCAAAGGTACTTTTATGTACATGTACAATCAATGACTTAAAGTCTTTACTAATGTATTTGAATTTCGTCAAAGGGTAGAATGTAAAATAGAACTAATTTTATTTGACATATAGTCTCAAGAACTCAGTAGATAATTTTTTCCTCAACAATCAAAGTCATAATGCATAGAATTGACAGGAATTTGTTAAATTAACAATGCAGTGTTTTCTTTTTTATCTGAACAATTCCTCTGTGGAAAAGGATTTGTTATTGAAAAAAGGGGGAATTCCCATTTAGTGGGCATCCTCTTCACCTCATGAAAGAAATGCATACCATGAATATATACATGTATGAGTGGGTGAATACAGTTTTGTTTTTTTTCTCTTTTGATTAAAAGCTGTGTTCTGTGCAATTGTACTGCATGTATATATGCTCAAACAGCTATGTTTGTACATACATGTATGTGTTGCAGGATACACAAGTCTTTTAAGTGGTATCAACGGTGCAATATTTCAGACCCTATTGTGAAAAACAAAGAGCAGTTGACGGATATCTTTTTAGATACAGACAAATTACTGCTGTAAAATGATTGTTTTTGCAACCATTTTAATGAATTTTGTTTTCAAAGTCTTGTAATCTCATCTTTTCTCTAATGGTGATTAAGAACTGCCTTCATCATGTTTGATTCTTTGGTTTGTGTGGTCAACCATTGTAATCTAAAAAAAATTGTATTTAACCCTTTCACTCCATGTTGACATTAATCCCTTTTTCAAAGGTACATCTATAATAATAATGCACCGCACAAAAACTATTATCATTTTTATTTTCATAAAGAACTACGTTTGTCAGCAGATGTTGATATTTGTATTTCACTGGTAGTGCTAGTATTATTTTGTTTTATTTAATGTACTATTATTTTAAAAAAGGGTTAAGTAGGATTAAAGCTCATGTGTGCACAGACCCAGTAGTTTTTATTTCTTAAGTTGGAAGAAAAAAAACCCTATCCCTTTCAGGCCTATCCATATGGGTAAAGTGTAATCATTTTTATATATTTAATATTTTGTATACAGTGACTGATTGTGTAGACAGGGTACATTTGTTATTCATCATTCCATATCATCTGTTTGGAACCAGAAGGGCATTAACTCATATACTTTAACACAGACTTAACACCCTACTGGTTCTCAATAGACAATATAATTATTCCATTGATACAAAGAGTCAAACTTGTTTTATAAAATCCTCTACAATGCTTTATATCTGTTGCAGGGGTGTTGCAAGGAGAGATGCAAATCCCCCCCCCCCCCCCCGAATTTCTCCAACATCCCACCCCCATCCAAAGAAAGGCTCTTAATTACGCAACTCCTGATCTTTTGTCTGTTATTTTGATAAGCATTGTGATTCCTGATAGCCTTAACTCAAGGAAGTATTTTGAGCCTAACAGTATAATGTAGGATGTGCCCTCTTTTTTTTTTCACAACACAATGATGTGATGTGATCGGCAAATATCTACATTATATTATGAGAGAGTTGTCGATGCCATTAAAGTGCATTTCTATTTTTAATGGTCCTCTGGACATTCTACTGTAATAGTGTGGTTTTGTATTTAATAGCGCTATTTGCATTTGTCCTCATGGTATATAATGACATTAAGATGCCACAATTGTTGAAAACTACTTCACCTTCCAGTGATAATGCAATCGTACTTGACTATTTGTATTGCACACTCCAATGTACTTTTCAGATGATGTTGTGATAAGTACAATGATTGCTTTTGCACTAGGATGCATTGCAAATGGCATGATATCAAAATCTGTTTTGCTTTGTTGAAAAAGTTAATTTCTATTTTCTATTAAAAAAAAAATAAATAAATTAGACACAAATCTAAAGGAATGTTGATGTTACAGCGGGATATTCCTAAACCAAATTTTATGTAAATTTTATAGTTTTCCAGAGCTCTTTCTGAGCTTATCAGAGCTATGCATTTGTCACTGATATATTCGACCTCCCCCCCCCCCCCCCCCCCCCCCCATCTGCCCCCTATTAATCTATGGGAATATTTTACATATTTTACATTAATCAAGACAAAGAATTTATACTTCCATAACTTGGAATTGAGCCAGATTAGCTCATGATTGGAACATCATGATAACTCATTGGTTAACCGTTAAAGCAGTCATAAAATTATGTGCATGTGTTTTATGTAAGAAAACAGTACTCTTTATTTCCTGCTGTATTTTTCCTCCATTAACTAAAATCCGTTCAGGAAGCATAAACTTTCTCTCTTTCGTGGAAGCTTATGTGCACTTTTTCCAATCCAGGAAATGTATGCACAAAGTGACCTTACATCAAGGCTGGCTGAGCTTGAATCCTCTTCCCACAATGCATCAGCAGGATAGGCTTCCTACCACATATGGTAATGAAGAAAGGGGATTCTGGGAAGTTATGAGAACTTTATATAGCTTAGGGTATTGTCAAATGTGAGGAGATTTTGGTGTTATTGGAACTGGCTAGGCACTTTTAAGCTGGATATAAAAGATCATCACACAGGGAAATACATTTTTCTGATTAGTATGTTGTGTTATTGCTTTATAATAGAACCATTTGTGTAACAGCAGAAATCAATTTTCAGTGAAATATATCGGGATAATCAGCAGACAAAAGGATGTAATTGTAATCTTCTGATTGGAATGAATAGGGAATGGTAGTAGAGGAGATACAATTTCAAATGAACGGTGTGCATCATGGCTGTGAGAGCAATCCAGGTTTCCAGTGGGAAAGAAAGGGACTGAGTATGATTTGCTCCATAAACTTCAAAGAAATCGAAGGGATTTAAAAAAAAAGATTTTTTAAAACCTTGCTGTCGATGGGTTGCAATGCAGATATTGAACACGATGGTTTAATATATAGTTAGCCCTCAAAAATAGAATTTTTTTTTCCTGATACTAGATGTCTAATTGTTATGAATTTACATCCATCTCACATATCTATTCATACATTCTTGGCAACTGTCTTCAACAAAATCCTGAATCAAAATAGGTTAATAGACCATTTATGTTTTGTTATGGGCATATATGGCCCTATTTGGATTAATGAATGTAATAACTTCCTGTCTGATTGCTGTCATTCTTTACACTTTAAGTGAAAATTGGCACTATCCCCATACTTCCAATTTCCTTTAAGTACATTTTTCATCTATTCAATTTCTTGTTGTAGTAGTTTTATCAATCTCTTGTAATCAAATTTGCTCTCTGCTGCTTGAAGCAGTCATCAATTTCTCCCCTGTTCATCAACTTTTTGCTCCTTGCTTGGCAAGGTCGAATCCAATTTCCAAAGCTAGTTTAAAGGACAATTACCTGAGCAACCCAAGATGCTCAATCTTATATTGTAGCCCCCCCAAACCATCAACTATGAAGCTGACAGGTATAACAATGGATGGGACTGTAGTGAGTTGTCAGTGATATATTACCAAGTAATGAGTTGATGCTGCTGACCTATTTTGGCAACTTGGATAGTGAAGTGGGGGGGGGGGGGTATAAATCATGTAATTTTGTAGAGAATTGGTGAGCTTACTCAAAGATTTAAAAGTCAATTTTCAGGTACATGGAAGTGAACAGTGCATTTTTTCAACTCAATTCAGTGACTCAAGGAAGAATGAATAGTGCATAAGGTCAGACAACTGTAAATAGCATTGTACTTTTGGCCAAAATTATAGCAAAAATGTAACAATGGCTGAAAATAGGAAATAATGTGCTTTATCACTTACATGAAAATTACTTCATTGTGCAAAATTGATATAGCCAATTTTTGTATTAATGTTTTCCAATCCTTGTCAAGAAATGTAGATGTAGCAGTGTGCATTACAGTGAAAAGACTATACAGGAGCTGATCAGAAAGTGCAGCTTTAGCTCTATCATAGTTGAGTGGTTTAAGCACTTGACTGGAGATGCAAAGTTTGTGGGTTCAATCCCTGGCAAGGCAGGTATGTCCTTAAGCAAGACATTTTATCTACTTTGCTTCTTTCCACCCAGGTGTTAAGTGGGTACCCAGTAGGATGTCATTGCGGTTTGATCATTGTTGTGTGCACCTTCTCCACTCCATGGGGAGTGGAGAAGGTGCACACATTGTGAGTGGGGAAGCCATGAATATCCAATGACTGGTGTAATATAGTCTGTAAATCGCTTGGAGACACTGTAGATGTATTAGGTGCTATATAAATCCAGAATACTATTATTATTATTTAGAAGATTCAAAGAGAGCTCAGGGGGGAAAGGGAAAAGACATGGGAATTGCCACAAGGAAATGTCATATTTACTTGAGCAAAATAGCTCACAAATAAAAGTGGATATGGTCTGTAAGTATACATGTGGATAGAAATCGGGGTATCCCCTCTCTAGCAACACCCCTGCATACCCTGGAGGATAACAATTTCTTAAAAAGGGCTCCAATCCTTCTTCAATCTAATCGACATGCTGTGGAAAAGCTATTCTAAATTTTGATCAAAAATTTGATGAGGCTTGTTCCCAGGGTCAAGATACTATAAATTGATTCTTCAAGCAAATAGTCTATTGAAGTAAATACATGTGTGGGATATGGGCAACAGGGCAACATGTTGGAATTGGAAAAGTAAATTGACAGAACATGCCTATAATTGTGTCTCTGTATAAAACATGGGAGAAGGGTTCAATATACAAAGGAAAAAGTGCAGTTATTTCCTCTTTTTAAACTTTGTTTCTCCTCTGACAAGATGGGATTGGGAAGGTTTTGTAAAGAATCTTCTTGATTATGCTGTTGGCTATAGAACAGATCTTTGTTCTCACTGAAATCATAGTATTGGATTTCAAGTCTACAATGCAACAAAAAAGTAGTCTTGGACATTTCATGTTCCAGTTGACCTACTTTTGAAGGAAAAAAAAATATTGTAAGGATTATTAAAAAGCTTCCCGTAGAAAGATGTGCAAATTCAATTTCCACTGAATACGTCCATTAGAGTGATGTTAGCAGTAATATATTACAAAATTCCTTGAAAGTGATGAGCTTCATTAGCGTACATGATGTAAATGTGTGCAGCAAAGCGAAGCATTCAAATATTAGGATCATATATAGATGGAAGTATTAGATGATATGAATAAAAATTGTTGCTCAATTTGGGAATATCATCAGTCAAGATAGAACCTAAATGCATTTCAACAATAGTTTTGACAAAACAGATGCTGTATACATGAACTAGAGCTGATATGGTACCGGTGTTATATGGTCTTTAACTCTTTGCTAGCCATGGCCGACTTACAGAACAAATAGTGGACTGCAACAGTCAATGTTTGCCAGTGGTACAGTGGTAATGTACATGTATCATGTACTCAAAAAAAATGTCTAGGGTTTCATTCCATAGCAAATAAAGAGTTAATAATTTTTTTTCATAGTGGTCCCATTGTAGAGATTTATTTTATAATTTTGTGTTTGTTGGTTGGTTTTTGTAGTGGGGGGGGGGGGGGGGGGATATTATCACTATTGTCTTTGTGTCTTTAGATGTTATCGGTCATCAAACTCCAGAAGGGCAGATTGGGTGAATATTGCAAGTATTTCTTTCAGGGTATCTATCATCTGGCAAGTCGCATTACATTGCTTTGTTCTCTCTCTGCTGGTTTAGGCAATTTATATATTTCATTAATTTGCCGTGGTATCACTATCAGCCCAGAAATTAATTTGGATGGCCTGCCATGAATGGTGAACCTACCGGTATCAAAAGATCTTTCTATTTTGAGAGGGGATCATAAATTATCTGATATTATTGGATAACCTCCACAGGAAACTTATAATGCCAAAATGTATAGCTTTGCTATGAAATACAGTCAACCTATATATAGAGAGAGATTGCTCAAGGGAGACAACAAAATCAGTCTTTATAATAAGCAATCCTGTGGTCTTGTGTACAGGATTTAGGGAACAGGATACTGTAGTACAGGTTTGAAGGGAAACAAAAGTCAAAAGCTGTGATCTTTACAGACAGTCTTTTTCTATACAGGTGGTCACTGTGGTGTTAGGGTTTCAGCAGGTACATGTACTTACCTAACAGCTTTGATGCATTGCATATGTACAGATGCTCTGAATGACTTCTTTTTCCTTGGCATTCAAGAGACACACACTTGCAATGAATGAAAAAAAAAAATGAAAATGCTCTTTCCACAGTACCTCAACATTGTATAGATCGAGCCAGTGTGCACTTGTTTATACAATAGACAAATTCCAACCCTTTTTTTTTTGGACAAATTATAGGACACAAAAGAGAAACTGTAGCAATGCTCACGCAAATTAAATGATTATTGATCATTTCATGTAGTTCATTGTGAGAATTGCTCTTTTTTATAGGTTTTTTTTACTCTCTATTTTCTATGGAGGCAATCATCCTTGTAATTGTTTCTGCAGGGGATATTTTAAAATTGGTGTGAGCTTCTTTTCCCCCCTGATTTCTAGGGCTGAATTGCTCTCTGCTTCCACATTTTTTTTTCTGCTGGAATGCACATTCATTGTCAAGTCATGTACTGCCTTTTCTTTACCTTTCATCTTTTCCTTATTTATTCATAATTTCATATTTATTTATATGTTTGTTTGGGGTTATTTTTTTTTTTTGGGGGGGGGATGAGACTGGCTGGGAGAGCATAATGTGATGAGGAAATTTGCTCTTGTACAAAACATGTTTTCGCAATCCCAGTTTACATACACATGTACTTTGATAAACATTTGTGGTTGTCTGTTTAAAAAAAAGATACTGCTGAAAAGAGATTTAAAAGTGCAATTTTTTGTGCTTGATGAAGCCCATTGGTAATGGTTGGCAGTTGCAGAGATATTGTCAAATGTAATTTACAAATGTGGTTTGTGGTATAAAAAGCAGTTGGGATTTACTCTTAATAATCATTATTGCCCAATGACGTGAGAAACCCTGTAATATCCTGTTAAACTTGCATAATTACTCAATAATTGCCTATTTCACGGTTGGTTTTACCCTTCCGTTTCTACAAAGATTTAAGTTAACAGTAACTTTTTTGTGAAATTGCTTTTAGAGAAAATATGAATGAAAGTCTTTCTGATAAGATGATTATAGTCATAGTAAATGTAGTTTTGTATTAAAAATAGGGTTATTTGGATCAGCAGAATTATAATTAATGCAGTACATCTTGCAGAAACTTTCTTGTGTACATTACAAAATTTACAATATAAAGCATCAGATCAGATGTGCACGTATGGGATTACAAATCAAAACTAAACATTAGATTTTATTACACCAAAACTTCTAATTCACCACATAGCTTTCAACTTTTGTTTCAAGACTAATGTTCTTCCAATTATTGAAATTGTACACAAGGAAAATGAGAGTTCTCCATGTATGACATCACATGACCAAATTGCCAATTATAGACTCTCCATAGTTTTAGTGATCTCAACTTTAAATTTCTTTTTATTTTTGTATATGCCTTGTCATATTTATCTCAGCTTTCAGTAATTGCTCTCTCTGATTTGTCTGTTTCTACTCAATTGGGTTAATTCCCCTATAGAAAAAAAATTTGTAATATTTAATTAGATTGTGGAGATTTTTAGAACTCAATCTTCTTTCCAAGAAAATATTATGAACTGAGAGAGGAAGTGGGGATGGAAAATTGGTTTTGACTTGGTTGAATTCTGAGTGTCTAGTCTAGACATGAAATGATTTGATTAAAACCCAAGTCCATTATGCATGTGCTGTGGCCATATTTTCTGTTCATAATTTGATCACTGTTGCCAGTACAAGGGAGTAGATTCCTTAAAGAGGAAATCCATCCTGATTACAAGTTGGTTTTAAAAGAAGAAAAACTAAAGAAACAGATCAGTGAAGATTTTAGCAAAATACAATAATAATTAAGAAAGTTTTGAATTTTTGAAGTTGTAATCAATTAAACACAAATTGGCAACTCCATGACGTATCTTACAAGCTCCTCTCCCATTTGCCCTGTACCCCCAAAATCAGTTAATTTCGTTTTCTCTAAAGAAAATATTCAATCATACTAGGGCACATGCAGCTTAGATATAATCATTGCTCATATGTTTTTACAAAAAAAACCTGTATGAAATGCATGTATTCCTTCATCAACAACTAAGAAAATGAAAATTTATGAAATTTTCTGTACATGTACAGACCAAATGGGAGAAGAGATAGCGAGATATGTAATACGGAGTTGCTAATTTGTATTTGATTGATTACAACTTAAAAAATTCATAACTTTCTTATTTCTTATCGGATTTTGCTGAAACTTTCACAAATTTGTTTCTCTTATTTTACTTCTTTTATTCAAATTAACTTAATACCATGGTGGACTTTCCCTTTAAATTGAAGTCACAGCTCCAGTTTCTATGATGGAACATGCAGGCTTTCCTCCACCTTTGCTTTGCAATGCTGACATTATTGTCCCCGCCGAACGAAGTTCGAGAGGGGACTATGAAACGGGCTCCGTTCGTGTGTGCGTGTGTCCGTCCGTCTGTCCGTGTGTGCTCAAATGTTAGAAAATGCTCCTTCTCCGTCATTTCTTGGCCGATTTTGATTCTGATTGTTTTATCTGATAGGGCTGGGTGGGGGCTTCCAAACTTCTACACAGAATTTTGAAATTCATTAATTATGCAAATTTATGCAAATTTATTCAAAATTGACGAAAAATGCTACTTCTCCTCTATTTCACATCGGATTTTGATTCCGATTGTTTTATCTGATAGGGCTGGGTGGGGGCTTCCAAACTTCTACACAGAATTTTGAAATTCATTAATTATGCAAATTTATGCAAATTTATTCAAAATTGACGAAAAATGCTACTTCTCCTCTATTTCACATCGGATTTTGATTCCGATTGTTTTATCTGATAGGGCTGGGTGGGGGCTTCCAAACTTCTACACAGAATTTTGAAATTCATTATTCATGCAAATTTATGCAAATTTATTCAAAATGGCTGAAGGTTCATAATGTTTTCATGTTTTATATTTCAGATGTATACATGCATTGTTGGTATTCTCTTCTTTTGCATGCAGTAACATTATTATTTTATTCACTAAAGTTTTTCACTGAAATTTTAAGGTTCAGGCTAGTCAATTTCCACAGATCTGCACTTCCGGCGGGGACATTTATTACGCATTGCGTAATTTACTCATTCACTTGTTCAGTTAGAGGCTGGCATCTTTAATAGAAGAGACCCCTTTTTACAAACTGACACAGACAGAATTTGCAGAATGCCGATTGCAGACCTACTTCTTCTGCTCAAACCTGGCAAGAATCTAGAAACTGGCTTGAGAATTGCAATGCCTGTGAGACGCTTGTACATACTCAATAGGTACTCCAGTAAGATACAAGTGGAAGGGCAAGGGCATTGCCCTTCAGTACCCCTACAGAAAGACAAGGACATTCCTTGGGTTTAGACCTTCTTCTGTAAAGGAAGAGGATCTGGAAAAAGGAATAATATATAAGAAAACATACTACCTTTCGAACTACTAACGAAATGGATGATATACAAAATGATAAGGAAAGAAAATGTTTTAACTTTTTTTTTAAAAAGTGCTAAATGTTGGTGACCTCTCTGGCTATCAACTGAGGATATTGTTGATAGAACATTTTCATATTCACACATAAAAGGCATCAATACACTGCTGTTAACAATTCATTGATTTAGTAATTTATTCTTTTATGGTACGAGTGATCAAGAGATGACTGCACTTGTATCAAATACATGTATTTATAGATTAAATATGGTCATGCTTAATTTTAAGTCATGTCTGCAACCTCTGAGAGACTCCATCACTGAAATTTCCAAATTTGCCTTGTACCTGCACGTAATTAGTGGATATAACAATTGATTCATGACATCAATTGTCTTAGTCAGTTAATAAAAAGAGTCATGCAATGTAGCATCTTTGTCCTTGGTACTAGAGTAGATCAATAATGATGAGGATGCTATGGGTGGGAGTATGTTCTTGGTAGAAGCATGTTCTTGGTTAATTGACTTTCTCTTTTAAATATGAATGATGGTAACGGTGGGTGGTGTGAATTTGGGTCTGAAGGGAAATGACCTGCAGCATCGATCTATCCATTTCTGGTCCTTTTTCCTCCCTTTCTCTCTCTAATTCTGTCTTTCTCTCTTTCTCTCTCTCTCTCTCTCTCTCTCTCTCTCTATTTCACCTTCTTTCTTTCTATAAAGGACTCTAGCTCTATCAAGTTGCTCCCTTTTTGCATCTCTCCCTTGCCCTCTCTGTGTTTTTTTTTTCATACTCACTCTCTCTACCTCTCTCCTTCCTTTTTGTGCGTCATTCTCCCTCCCTCTCTCTGTTTCTACTTTTTTCTTATTTTGGTTTAAACCCTGTAATTCTCCCCTCTCCCATTTTCCTTCTCCTGCCTTACATAATGGCAATTATGCTCCTTAGAAAAGTTTTCAGTTAAATGTTGTTGACGTTAGTAACTGATAAAAACTTCCATTAATGCGTACTCAAGTGATTAAGTAGTTTTTACTCATTTATTTGTTCATGTATTACCATCACTCTTGTCCTGGACTGAAGACACTATGATATAATATCCTGTTGAGAGTTAGGTAGCTTAGCCAAACATGATGGTACGTAAGAACACAGGAAAAATGCATATGACAAAATTATTTAAAATCATAATTTTATTCTATAGAGGCAGAACCAAAATATTAGGATGTAGAATTAGTGTCTAACTCTGAAAATTTTTAAGCAAAATGATATTAAACAAAACAAAATTTCAGATAAGTCTGATTGTGATTTTAGATGCGCAGACAAGACAGAACTAGCAAGTTTGCTCTTTGTGTCTTTCCCGTGTCTTTACACGCCATTGCGTTTTGCTACACTACCTTAGTCCTAATTTTCTGTGGTAGATCGAGAGCCAAAAGGGTGTTGACTCATATTGCTTTACACACATGTAGAGTGGATACCCTTCTGCCTCACAGCAGGTTAGATGCGGTAAGTCTGAAATGTCCTCAAGTACTTATCAATCAAGCTGATCGTTTATATATAGATTATTCAAAAGTCTTTACGTACATGTAGCCAATCAGGTGTGGGTTGCATTTAGTTCATGAGAGTTCACATGTACAAGAGAAATCTTAATTAGCCATGTCGAGAAGTCAATCAGGGTAAAGGATTCATTGGATTCACTCATCCATTCGTCAATTAGGTAATCACGATTCCAGATTATCTAAGAGTGTTAATGGGTCATTGATACACCTAGGAAATAAACCTAGATCTACATCTAGAGCTCCTTTTATGGTAACTCCCAACCCTCTTCACACATAATTTGGAAACAAATCTAAAGCCATCACAGTCAAGCCATGTTAGATACTTGGACGTTCTTGATCACATTGTCCACCAGTGCATTTTGTATTTTGAGGTCAAAACATATCTTCATGTTTAGTTTGCTAAACCAATATTAGCTTGATCATGATATGTGGACTGTCACTGTTAGAAACTAGTTTGCAAAATGCAGGTTTTGAATTAATGTACCAAATGTTGTAATTGTTAAAATCAGAAACTTTCATGTGCACAAAACTTTCCCAAATTTAGCAAGTGGCTAAGATTCATCAAAGTTTCATGCCACAAAATCAATAAATTACAACTGACAAACACTGAATTGTCATGAAAGTTGCATGCTGCAAAAAAGGCTGTTTGCAATTTGTGAAAGTTCCTGGTTTTGCAGTAAATACTGTTGGTCTGCCATGCAGCATATAGTGCCTTATTTTCCATCTTGCAGAGTATCAGCCAATTATACAAAACATGGTATTTTATCTTTATCTTCTTTTTGCTTTCATGTGACATCTAAAGTTACATACATTTTAGTATGACCTTGTAATTTGAGCTGGTAGAAAGTGACCTGTCATACACCACATCTATCCAGCCTCCCATGCATTAATTTTTATCAGTATTATATTTCGGTCATGAAGTTTCAAGCACTCTGGTAATATGCTGGTACAAAGCATGTAGCTGTCATTCTGTGTCAGTTTGCATCATTGAGATTAAACATGTGTGAAGGTTCAGTGGTAGAGCAGTGATCAAAAGATCACTGGTTCAAAACCAAGTTGATGCGCCAGTGCCTTTCAGTAAGGCATCAATCCCTCATTACCAAGTCCCTTGATTAGGTCTTAAAGCTGTGGGTCCCCGAGTTGCTTTCTAACAAGCATACAGCCTAGCTCTCTTGCAGTCAGGTAAATTAAGCCATCAACCAACCATCATACCATCAATCAACATTGATTCAATATCTTCACTTGAAAGAAAATTAGTGAATAGTGCAAATATTCATTCAAATGAATTTTCAGTTCGTTTGGTGATAGCTCATGGTATAATGAGCTCATACAACCAACCTCTTGCCATGTGAACAAATATACTCTCCATTTTTTTATTTGGTCCACAGGAGCCATGAGAAACAAATACAAGACAAGTGCAAAATGCATAGCCTGGCAATTCATATTTGCTTTAGACCAATCCATTCATTTGCCAAATATGTCCTAATCTGATGTGCAAGTGCATATATTAGATTCAGATATTTGACAGTTAATTGATTAATATGTCCACTAAGTGGACAGGGGAGTTGGCTGCAACCTTCAGAATTGTCATGCAAGGTAAAGTTAAAAATTGGCTATCTTATATTAAAGTTCCCCTGTGCTACAAACAGAGAAATGTGTTCAAGCATTTAGAACCACTAGTAATGTTAGCAATACATGTCTGAGATAACTAGTGGAGAGTTAATTGGCCTATTATTCTGGTATATACTGGTACCTGATGAATCTGTTGATAGCCTCATGATAGCTTGGATCAGATGAAATATCAGGGATAATGATACTTTTAATGTTAATTATTTTTCCATGATACTGGATTACATATGCCTATGGACACAACTTTACTGAATGAATACGGTACCCTTGACTTGCTCAGTGCTGTTGATTATCATAAATTTTGTTTTTCAGTCCTTGTGGAGCTTATCCATTTTTTAGAGGCAGTTTGTGGAGAAAAATGTATGAACAGTTCTTTGTGTAATCCATATTAACCCTTTGCCTATGGGAAGTGGGTGTACTAAGCCTATGGGAGTGAGAGAAGTCATTAGTCATCGGGTTAAGAACAAGCAGTATAGAAATGATAGATATTTATTATTGATATTATTCAAATATGCCCTCTGTCATTAGTCTAATCAATTCCTGGTCACACACTCATTGCCGTAAACATCACATGACACTTGGGTGATGAAAAAAAAATTGATAGTTAATACATCATGGGAAATTACCATATATGAGAAATTCAATAAGTGTAGTTGACAATGACAGGTAAACATGGTTATTACCGACTTTGAAATGTTTGAGAACAAAAAAAAGAAGAAAAGATGGAAAACAACTTTGTATTTTTTGTCTCATATAACAGAGGGTTCATTTTATTAGTTTCCTTTCAAAATTTTCAAAGATAGCTATTTTAAAATCTGTAAAGTGTATAACTTAAGGTTAATAGCATCTGCTGGGAGCCAGAAGGGTGTTACATAGTAATAATGATATATGTTTTAGTAGAAATAATAGCACTGCAGCCTCAAGTCTAAGTCATAAAATATTTTGTTTACAATGCTAAAATAATTCATATATCTGGTCATGTACAACATATAGAAAAGTCTGTCAAAAGGAAAAATAAATATATCCGGTCAAGCAATATCATTATGTTAATAATTCAGCTTAATTGCGTATTATGATGTGGCGATTGCAAGCAGTTCAGATAAACTGAGACACAACGATGTTAGCTCTATGTTACTTGTAATTTCATGGAAATATTTGGCTCTCAGCAGATGGTATTTAATTTATTCAAAGTGGCATATTGGCCCTCATCAGAATGTAGGAGTGATACTCCCATTTTAGAGCTTAAGTTACAGCCCAATAATTTTGGGTTGTAATCGTATAGAAGTCCAAGAAGATTCCCAACTAATCAGGCTATTCATGGGTTATGAGGGAGGTGGGGGTAATACGTATTCCATCTGAAAACATCATTTCCAAGTAACCTCGATTGAACACCTAGTCATCATACCGAGTTGTATTGCTGAGCAGTAATTTAACGATTAGTGGCACTTGTCGATGCCATGCTGCTGCCGTCCTGCTGAAAAATTCCACTTCTTCTTGGTTACTAAGGAGGGAGGCGTGTTATTGAAAGTATGTGTGCCGTACAGCATTTGCAGAATAAACATTCTCACATTTACTGCTATATACAGCCATAATTTCTCCACTTGGCAAACATGCTACTATGTATGTACACATTAATTGTACGAAGAAAGGAAGCTAAATTGACATGATTCTCATCTCGGGTCATTTTTTGTTTTGGTCAAAAACTAGAACTAGCAAAGAGTATACCGGTAGTCTGGAAAACCTACTTCAGCGACCACCTACACACAAAGATCAGCAGTCTAGAAAGACCACATTTTTTTTGGTTTCTCCTATTAGTGTTTCTCATTAAAACCTGTACTTGAGTAACCTGCACATAAAGACCACCTGTTCATAAAGAATGCTTTTCTTGTCTACCTTGTGTGGTCTTTATGTACAGGTTTTGCTTATATTTGTGATTTTTCATGCCGATTTCCATTTGATCAAGTTTCAAATACAGCAATATGAATGAAAGGTTTGCCTACAGATTTAGAGATGTTGTGTGTAATGTTGTAGCTCGCAATTTAAAATCCTGGTCTAATCCAACTCTTTAACTTCTTAAAATCCTTACCAGGGTCTTTACCGGTCTTGTAAGTCATTAAGGATTTATTTCACACCCTGCTAAGAAAGCGAGTATTTGTTTGTAGTTGAGTAACCAGAGGGACCTATTCCTGTACATCCTATCTGAGGAACTTGGTAATGAGGATAAATGCCTTACCAAAGGGCGATAGTGCTTCGACTCGGTTCAAGAGAACAAGGGCATCATGTCAATAACCTTGGTAATGAATGCCAGTATACTATTACTATCTCAGATTCAAAGACATGTGGGCAGTTCAAGCAACTTGCAAGTGACTAGGCCGGTTTATATCCCCTTCTCTGATCGGCATACCCATTAACGAGGTGATTAATTAACAGGGTTTTGTCACTACGGGAGACGCCAAACTGCTCTCTTCGCTTCTTCTTTTCATCCCCATCCCAGGGTATGTGTGGTTAGTCATTAAGAAGGTGGCAGAGCTTATACATGTACTAGCCTGTCAAAGCTGGTCTTAGTGATAAATAGATGCTGTCCCATTTCTCTTAGGGTGATATCAGGAGCGCTGCCTCTTCAACTTTCTTCTTCTTCCTGTTAACACACAGAGAAGTTACTGAGATTCAAACTTGTTCATGATCCAGATCTTGCTGTTATTTGTGTGTGTGAGTGTGAATGTATGATACAAAATCTTAGTAATTGAGATATAGATTGCAAATCAAACTACACCATATCTGTTTTTTTTGTGTGAATAAGCACTGTTATTTGCTGTGCGCTTTCTTTGTGAACCCTTTAAAAAACAAAAGTGAGCTAAGAAAATCAATTTTCCCCTCATGCACTGTATACATGCCAAACCAATTTTGGGAGTGTTTTTTCACCATTGTGTATATGGATGTATTTAAGATTTGATTTGAGACCTTACAAAAGTGCAATTTTTTGCCTGTGAGTCATATGTATTAAAAGTGTTAATTTAGATATGGTGCTAAGAAATCGGTGAATGGCACCCTATTTGAAATGCTAATTTATGCAAAAACACAAATTCATTTGTTTGTCTCGAAATATTTAAACTAGTTTCTTCATTTTTCATATCCAGGTGAATCTGATGAAATCATCAAATTTATTTTGCTTTATCTTCATGTTAATTTATGCTAATTTATGGATAAAACACATATTCCATATTGTACTCACAAAATAAATGTGGAAGAGCTTCATATTCTACCACGTAGGTTAGATCAATCAGTTAGATTAAAATAACAATTGAAATAATATTGTAATGTTAATTGATTTTAATGGTAGTTTATTATAATTGATTCATATTTATGCATAATGCACATTTCCAATGACATATCATGAATTGACTAAACAAACCTCAATTTTGTAACATATTGGTGAATAAGGTCAGGTTAAATGAAATGACTATGCTACATGTAGGTGTGATATTCTGAGTATATTCCTTGACTTTTAAAAGTCAAGGTTAAACTGCAATTTTCAGAGTGTATTTCTTGATTTTAATGCAAATATTGTACGTATTGAAGAGGTGAAGCTCTTAAACACATACAATATCAAATGGCAATAACACTTTGGATACATGTAATTCCATAATTTGCATAAATTTGGGAAATTTTGCATGAAAATGTGAGTTATTTTGATGGTCCTGTGGGAAAAAATGAATCTTTAGGCACAACAAATTTATACAGAAAGTTTGGTACACTTTCAAGCACTTTGATTTTTACCTTGTCTAGGTATATATAGTACAATAATTGGCATAAATGAGCATCATTTTGCATGAAGATGAGATTTAATGCGATGGGTCCTGTGGGAAAAAATAAAGCTATTGCCACAAGAAATACATAAATAGAATGTTTGGATCATTTTTAAGCCATTGATATTTACTTTGTCAATGGACTTACTGATTTAATACATGTAAATCACATGAATTGGCATGATTTTGCATGAAGATGTGGTTTGATTCGATGGGTCCTGTGGGAAAAAATGAACCTATTGTCCTAATAAGTACATCTCCAACATTTTGTGTTTTTGTAAACTCTGTCCCCAAAACTAAAAAATGTGGGCTTAACAGACCTGACTAGCATATCAACTCCTCAGTGTATAATAAGGTAACCCAGATCATATGGGTTAAGACATGTAATAGCCTGTTCAGACTACTGGAAAGTTATAACTGTCTATACAAGACCTGTATAAAGAAACATATAAAAAATCATGATTAGCGAAAGGAGTGTACAGACTATATTGTATAAAGAAACAGGTTTTTGGAGAAGTCGGCTGACACCATATGTTTTGCATCAGGTTACGTCAAGGACAGCGATGGAGCATGCGATATTACAGCTGATTGGTGCACACACATGTTAAGCTCTATCCAGCTATACGATTCTCGTACGATACAGTGTTCCGGCTACAGGGGATCGATGCTAATTGTTTATGGAGCTTTGATTCAAATCAATGCTCAAACGTGTGTTTCGTTATGCAACGTTTCATTATATAGACATTTCTTTATACTCCATGTATGTAATTTAAATTACATATTACATATTAAATTACATATACGATTCTCGTATACGATGAATTTAGGTAGTCTGAACAGGGGGTAACATTATTATGCCGCTGATGATAATTATCAGAGATAGGCTGCAGACTGAGCCGAGATCACTGTCGATAATAACTGGGTCACTGATTTATGGGTCCATGTGAACTGATATCATTCTCCCCGTGTAATCAACCTTTTTGGGTTTTTTCTCCCGACTTTTGGTTAATATCTCTGCTTTTTAGATACTGTAGGGGAATGGAATGAGGGTTTATACCATTTTGAACAGTTCCATTCTTTTGTAAAATGGTAATACTCTTTATTGGTCTCTTTCATGGATTCAATGGATTTATGATTTTTTTTTTTTTTTTGCTTTGCTTTTAATAAAGGGGACCAGTCACCGTAAAAAAATCATAAAATCAACTCTAAAAATATTGATAATGAGAAAGTGCAAACATTTCTGATGCACTTTCATATTTGAATGTGTTCCAAAACTTATAAGATTAAAGAAATTCCTCTTTTTTTTGCCCCATCAATTATGGCCATCACCGTTGGATGGAAAAGGTGAACATTATACATTCATGGCATTTGACACCTTTTCAGCGAGACATGCTTTGGTCAAAATTACATCGTAGAATGAAACAATATTCTTATGCAAGCTTCTGGTTGACATAAATTTTTGAAAATATTGTTTGCTGGGAATTGTATTTCGTGATTCGGTGGATGTGAAAAGTTTATTTTCTATTGATACCTTGTATCAGCTTAGAGCCAAGGGGCATTATCTTATATCCTTTTACACAGAGATAAGGCCCTTTTGGCTCTCAGCACGCTATATGAAATCATTTCAGAGTGCCCTCCCAGTTGGAAATTAACAATTTCATAATTGCGTTTTTTGGCATCCCAGAATACAGTAGATGTCCTTGATTCCTACCTCATGCAAAATTTTTAAACTATCATAGATGACATCCAACTAATCAGATGTTCAATAATGAATGGGACGGTCTGTGTTACTAATCAACGCTGTAAGACGATGCCAGTGGCAGGAACCGGTAAATAGGGAACATTAATCTATTTCAAGGGAATGATCCCTTGAATCAAACAGTCATCTAGTCTCTATTTTTGGCTGACGAATGAACGAGAATACAGGAAACTAATTTGTAGGTCCTTTTTTCCAAGACACCAATATTCCCTCTGAGCCCCCTTCGATGAGACCACAGCCCGCTCTTGACGGTAGAAAGTTTCTGATGTGAAAGCCAATTGCAGGCCAAGGACCCAACTAGACTTGCAAGTACAGACCTTTACTTGAGTGCTGTTCAAAAATAATGGGGAAAAAAAGAAAAGTGCCCTTACAGTATATTATTCTAGACTGAGTTGCATTTTTGAGGATTAACAGAATTACCTAACTTGATTCAGCTGCTCTTAAAAGTGTCGGAAAATAGTTCCAGGGCAAAGTGCATAATATATTTTCTTCAATTTCAGATTAAATTATGGTAATCATGTTTCAATTTTATACTCACAGACAGTGCCCCAAATTTATTAAATTATGATGTCTTGTGACTCTTGCCAATTCTTTGTATTAGACCTAAATATACATGCCGCATGTTTTTAGCACTGATGTTCACAGACAGACAAAAGAATGCGCTCCATTTTAAATAGTTCATAATGAAAATCTAGCAAAGTAATTGTAATTATATGCAATCATGATGTTAAAATTCCCAAATTCTTATTTCAGCCCTCTAAGTAATTTCTAAAGATTTGTGAAATGGATATGAATAGCTGATACATGTGCCGGTCATGTCATAGGTTCAACTCACCCCCCCCCCCCCCATTCTCCCTGCAGCCCTCAAGCCCCCTCCCCCACCAATGTAATGTATTCTTTGCCACTCTAATTACTATTTGAGGTGCCGCTTTCATTATTCAGGGGGAGGATTTCAACGGAAACCCATTTAGGGGTTGCTTAGACATAAACAATGGGGTCTGGTCTGTCCAATGAGTTTACCATGCGACCCAGAAAATTATTGAAGCTAATCATAAACGAGAGGCGATGGTAAGACAACGAGTACATATGTCTGGCTAGGGATATTGTTACCCTGAACTTCCGTGCAAGCTTTATCTCCTGCTATGATTTATAATAGGAAGTTTAAAGGTACTATGACAGTTTGCATGAATCTGATCAAAGAAAGAACATGTTTTGATAACCTGGAAGCTTGTCCGAGATTTGCCTGACGAATCAGTAACTAATGTTCGCAAGGTGGATTTCATCTCTAAAGAAACTGTCATTCGTAACGGATGAATTTAAGAGTTTAATATCAGAATATCTGGGTAGAAGCATGCATAGATTTGAATGTTAAACTGGTATATCGGCTTTTTATCCACTTACTAGTGCAAACTAGCATTGTGAAACGTAAGTTTGTAAACATTACTCGCAAAATTCATTGTCGGCATGTATTTATAGATGTCAGTGCAAAAAGATCAGTCAGATGTGTTTTATTTACTTCCTGTTTTCAGTTAATTCTCTCCATGGTTCAGTTTTAAGATTCTGATTTTTGGCAGTCATTAAGAACTATGTGTACATGATATATATATATATATATATTATGTGGTTGTAATATAGGGATCACTCTTTTATAAAATCCTGGAGCTGCCCTGATATTTCCTACCTCTTTCTAACCCTGTAGAACCCTTGATACTAAAATGATCTGGAATGGATGCCTATCAAAGCAGTCAGGCATGGGATCCAGCACATCATCGAGTATGTGTTTCTAGTGATCGTGCCTGGATGCACCGCAAAACTCTTTCATTAGTAACTATTTTAGGAAAGCTACACAAATGGTTGACAATTTAAAGAGCTTTTTTTCCTTGGTGCTTAAAAAATCTATATTATTAGTGATCTTGTAAAGTTGTATGGATACACCATGAAACTTTCTCATTATTAACTATTTCAGGGAAACTAAACATGTGGTTGCCAAAAATAAAAAAGTTCCCTTATAACTTTCTGCTTTAAATACATTGATTAGTAAGGACTGATAACTTTGTGCTTTAAATGCATTGATTAGTAAGGGCTGAGAAGAGTTTCATGAAAATCTATACTCAAAATTCTTTTTATTACAACTCTCTTTATCAAATAGATACTTCCACAGTGAGCCCACTCCCAAGGCATTTATTTTAAATGTTTATTTTGCAACGTCTTATCCATATGTACCAGACAAACAGGCAAAACTTTAAAATTGAATTTATTTTTCCTTTTTTTTTTTAAATTCCATGAGACTTTGTAGACTTCATCAACTCCCTTTGTATAGATATTTTAGAGTTAATATATTGACAAATTATGAAGGTACATGTATTCTCTGAATATACATGTATTCATGCAACAACATGATAAGTGAAGCCTTTAAATTCATCCCTGAGAGCCTTTTCAGTTTTACCTGCTACTTTAAGCATTGCCAGTTACTTGTCAAATTCATGCTCCTGCATTGTAGAGATTCCCTA
>CM046839.1:26416911-26438854 GCA_025618425.1 Heliocidaris tuberculata
ATCAGTTCTGTGTTCAGTAAGGAATTGTGTGAAAAGTTTAGGCTAATACCAACCAGAATGCTGCATTGGGAGGACCATCATCACTGACTACAGCTCACATTTTTATCTGTTTAACTTGTTTTGTTCAGTAGTGAAGGCTTTGAAAGTAAGTGTTAAAGGAATACTCATCTCAATTCTTTATTTTTAAAAATGTATATCTGCTGCTAGGCAAAAGGTTGTTGCTAACTGATATCCTTGAACACATATATACCTCTGGTTCTCAGCATACCATATTTGCAAATTTATTGGGATATAATCATCTTATCAGAAAACAAGAGCATGCATGAGTAGAATAAAATATTAGTTCCTTATTCTGTTTGCTGCTATGAAATGATGTTTACATAATGGTACCACACATCATTTTCTCTCATTTCAACTTTGTTGGAAAGAATTTTAAGAAATTAGCCAAAGGCAATTTCAGTCGCCTTGTGCGTCACATTTTGTAATGTGCAACGTGACAATAACATTACAAAATAATCCAAACCTGATTTCCATTGGCACTACAATAGCGATTGAATTTGCCCTCTAGTTGATTTCTTGAATGTCTTTGTAATTGTGTTTACTGTTTCAGTCCCCATGGACCTTTAGGATTACAATTGACAAGTATGAATTAAGATACCCTGGAACTCTCTATTCTACATCCTGTCAGGGGGACATCATCCAAATGTTGATACTCCGAGTATATGTGTGTTGGAGTATCTAGGTGCTCTCCATTTTATTATATCATGTGTGCATACATGTTCATCGAAACAATCTTCATGGAGAGATTGGTTAAACTTGGTGCTTTTGAAAACATTGTTGAACATATATACTAAACAGACTGTACATCATATAGTTGTTATTTCTTTGTATATTTAATAAGATTTTTTATTGTACTACTGAACTTTCATAAAGCTGTTGTTTTAAATCATGAAAGGTATATTAAATAATTACAATGTCATGATAAAGAGGAAAGATGCAGCCCTAGTAGATGTACATGCATAGATATAGTTGACGCTGTGTGATATCATTGATTTTAAAAGTGGGGATAATGAATAGTTCATTCCTGGTATATCCTGTATGGTGCTTTGAAGAAGAAATATTTCACCTTCTATATAAGTGACACAAGGTATTAAATGTAGAAAAAGTGAATGAGTTAACCCCCTTCTGGCTCTTCGCAAACAATTTAATCTGTGTTGGGGTGTAGGTTACATTTCAATTTTGCGAAGGTTCATAATTCCAAAGTTTTGTTTTTCTAAAGGTTTGTCACTCTGTCGGTTCGTAATTCCGAATAATTCCGCAAATGAAAAAGATTTCATATTTCCAAAGGTTTATAATTCCGAAAAGTTATGTAGGGCTCTATTGCATTTCCGGAATTATGAAGCTTCAGAATAATGAATCTTCAGAGTAATGCACCAAATGTTTGGAATTATGAACCCTATTTCATTTTTGGAATTACGGACCGTCGGAGTTTACGAACCTTATGAATTATGGACCTTCGGAAAAACAAGTACTCCCGGTGTGTCTGTCTATATATACCTTGCACTCCAGGCCTTATTTTGCACCATTTCAAACACATTATGTAATTTATGTATGCGTATAGTAGATAAGCTGTTGTAACAATTTCTTTGTAAGAAGTGACTCTGATAAAATTATATGCATATATGTACTCAGAATTTTTGCTACTTTGCCCTGCATAATAATGCTTTTGAACTTAAGTTGCATCTTAATAAATGGTCCATGGTGTATGCATTTTTTAAAAAGAGATTCATTAGCTTAGAGTGGAAATTGCTTACTCATTTGTAGTCTCTTTCTCTCTCTCTTCTTTCTCTCTCTTTCTCTCTCTTTCTCTCCAAGGGAAAATAGACCTGATTTTAACCAATAGGATTTCATTTCTTCTGTTATTCTAGCAATGTGGATGGCCCTAATTTACTCACATAATGGAAAGAGAAGTTGACGTATCCTGTGACATTTCTTCCATACAGACTAATGTTTCTGAAGATTGATAAAAAATGGTGTGTGCTTTTATTTTCCCCAAGGTTCATAATGCACAGTATGAGTACATAAAGGACATAAGCAGAAATATTCTTTTGCAACTTGAATGGTCATTGAACACAATTGGCTGTAGATTTACTACCCATAGACTTAATTTGTAGACATATTGAATTACAGGCCTTCCTGTAAACCATTGAAATCGCTGTATTTCTTGTGAAATCTGAAGTTTGTCAATACCTTTGTAACATGTATCCTGCTCCCTCTATGAAAATTCCATTGATGCTATCAAAGCTGCTGCTATATTAGGCAAGGCCAATGTCAAACACATTTCTTTTTGTTTGTTTTTTTACTTATGGTTTCGTGAATTTTTGGTTTCTGTATTTATGCAAATCTTTATCCATCCAAAGTGAACATTGAGGATGCATTTTTATATTTAAAAAAAATCATAATATAATGTTCATATGTTTCATAAGTATATTTATCAATTAACATGACTCTGTAAAGGTTAAATTATTTTTCTATCATTTATGTTTTATGTATGTCTTTAAAAAAAATCTTAATATGTTTGGTTTTGTTTCATGTGTATCAGCAGAAAAGCTTCAGGTTTTGAACAAAATTTATAATGCAAGGCAGCTATATTTAATGTGCTGATGAATAAAATAACAACAGCGTAACATTTTACAGCTCTGAATTTGACCATATTGAACTCATTTTGTGTGCTACCAGAACTCAAGCTCATGCTTAATCTTAATTCAAATCAAGAGTGTGTTATTTAGTTACATGTAACTGTACAAGTGTAAAGGGTTTTAAAAAGGATGGAGCATAGTATGTGTGACACAAAAGTCACATTTATTTGGTAAATAATTCAGAGAGGTTCTCTGTATCCATTATCCAGTGTACAAAAATATTATATTTATTGTGGGCTTACATGTATGAGAGAGAATAAGATAATGATATTTAATAAAATCATCAACTGTATGATAACACCACCCCTCCATTTTTTAGATTAACAGTAAATATAGCTTGCAGCTAAATTACTGCTCTTAAAAAGGAGTTGCAAGACTGGTCATCAAATTATTTTTTCCCCTTCTGTATGTTATTGTGAAAGGTTGAGTTGTATTTTGGAATAAATACATATCGAAAAATGTCATATTCCTAATATTACAACTGAACATTGTTTGTCAACGACAGATTCTCTTTTTACTGTATAATGTTTCCAACATGTTTTAAAAATGATTACAATTATTAATACGGTATGTTATTATCTTTTGTACAAAATATTAGAAGTTGAAAAGGTATTGAAAATACATGATTTTTATATAACATAGTCTGTGTCATTCTACGCTTTATTAATCAATCTAGTTATGATACATTATGCGAAATTGTTTTGTCTTTTGTGATGTTGTTAATGTATGAATTATATAATTTTTTCTTTTTATCTTCCGTCATTCCTTTATCCTAAATAATTTTTATTTGTGAGTATGCTATTTAGAATCATGTCATTTAGGCAATGTATAACATTTATTAAATAAACTGATGTGGAGGGATAAAACAGAATATTTTTGTTTTTCCTTGTTCTATTCCTTTCCAGTTTGCCTGTAAGAGGTTATTGCATGCAGACTAGTGATAAATTACGCTTGGTGTAAGTTGTGAAGATGATAACAATAATTGGTCACAATGATGTTGATGGTTTAATGATGAATAATAGTGGTGATGTTAGTAACGGATAGTAATGATGATTGAATCATGAATATGAAGATAATAGTGTTGATTGTGATAGATAAAGATGATGACAGTGATGGACGATGATAATGATGATGGTGATAATGATAATTATAATGATGGTGAAGATAGTGGGCCTTATCTATAAAGCTATCACAAAAATGAATGCTAGCAAATACATACTTGTTTGAATAATGGGAATTAGGTTTCATCATTAAGCATTTGCTTGATATTTTCAAGTTCCTCTCATTTTACTTGAATTTTGTTAATCTGAGAAGATCAGCCGTCGTACAGTCGGCCGGTCCACGTGTTTTGAGAAAGAGAGATAATTGGCTGAATGAATCGCGCACTACCTCTGTAATAAAATGATTTTTGTTACAAAATGAAAATGGACAAAATCATTTTGTCACAATTTTGTTACGAAATGAACCTTGGACAAAATCATTTTGTCATATTAAATTTGTAACAGAATGAGTTTGCAAACAAAATGAAAAATAGACAAAATTATTATCATGTCAATTTTGTAACTGAATGATTTTTGTTAACAAAATGAAAATGGACAAAATCATTTTGTCCTTATAATTTTGTAACAAAATGATTTTTGTAGCAAAATGAAAATGGACAAAATCATTTTGTCCTTATAATTTTGTAACAAAATGATTTTTGTAGCAAAAGGAAAATGGACAAAATAATTTTCGTTACAGAATATAATTGCACATGTTAATTTTGTAACAATGATGTTCGTTACAAAATGAACACATGATGAATATAGAACTATCGTTCTCGTGTATAAGTATTAAATTTTGCTGACCTTGAGGTTATTTTATAGATGTGGCCCCATGAGATTAGTCATGGATGATGATGATGATGGTGATGGCGATGATGATTTTGATGAATGTGATGATGATGATGGTGATGGCGGTGATGATGGTGATGACAGTGATAATGATGATTATGACGGTGATGATATTGATGGTGTTGATGATTACGGTGACGGAGACATTTAAAAACGCCCCTTTTTGAGTGGTCATACACGTGACCGACCCAATTTTCACCTCTAAAATAAAAGAATACTCACGAATTTATGGAAAATTGCTTTCAAACTGTTCAGAGCAATCCAACAATATAGTAATGAAAAGTGGAAACTTACACTCCAAGGGAAATACGAGAAATTAAAGTAGGTTTGAATACCAACAAGTAAGACATAATGTTGACCTCTGAAAGATAATGATGTACTCTCATTTAGATTAATTACCCTCCATCTGTTGGGGGTAAGATTGTTATTCAAAATAATATCCAAAATTAGAGACTTCTACTACACGACAAATACTGGAAAATTAGGTTTAAATCAACTATTTTTCAGGATTTTGGTCACACACGTGGCTGAGAATGGCCCTGGTGGTGGTAGTAGTGGTAATGCAGGATAATGTAGGCAATATGATCATGGTGATGGAGATGATAATGTGTAATGAAGATAATTATAATTGATGTAATTGTATAATAATACAATAATATTCTGGATAATGATAATGATAATAGTTGGTGATAGGACTCCCCCCCCCCCCCCCCCCCCCCCGAGGAAAGTGTGAAATACTGTCATTTACAACGGCTTTAACCAAGCTTCCATGATACGGCATAATGAGTGATTGTGATGGAGAAGATTATGAAGATGATTGTTGATACTTAAATGTATCCACAATCCTTTATAACACAAACTTTTATCATTATCATTATCCTGACTATTATTGTTATATACTGTATAAACTAGTACATAATGATAATTGTCTTCATCTTGCATTGTCATCTCCATCACATGATCGTAATCACCCAACATCAACACCACTACTTACTTAGATGGTGTTAAGAATTGTGATAATAATTACTATAGCGATGGAAGATGATGGCGATGAGGATGATGATGGTGATGATGATGTGGGTGATGATGATGATGATGATGAGGAGGAGGAGGAGGAGGAGGAGGAAAAAGAAGAAGAGGGGGAGGGGCAGGATGGTGATGATGATGATGATGATGGTATATAGTGATTATGGTCGTTTCATGATGATGAGGAGAAGTCGAGGAGGAAGATAATAATGTTTTTATTACGAAAAATTATGTTGGTGTATTAATCATAAAGGTGATAATGATTATGATAACGTGAAGGTGTCGTGGATACGTCACCGGACTGTGGATCACAATGGTTCGCAGTTCGAGTCCCGCCGCGGCACTAATATCCTTTGGCATTACAGTAATTCACATTTGCCACTGACTCTCCACCCTGGTGTTAAGTGAGTACCCGGTCGGATGCAAATTTCCTTATGACTGGAATAGTATAATTATGTGCGCCTGCGAAATGGCAGCCGGATACTGGAAGGATCCATTGTGGAGTGGAGAATGTGCACTATAAGTGCAGAATCGTAACTGGATCCAATGACCGGGGTAACAATAGACTGCAAAGAGTTTTTGTCAATTACTAACTGGAAAGGCGCCATATGAAAACAGGTATTATTATGATAATCATGATAAGGAGGAGGAGGAGGATAAAAATGTTATTACGAAAATGATGTTGGTGTTGATGATTATGAAGGTGATGATGATGATGATGAGGAGGAGGAGGAGGAGGAGGAGGAGGAGGAGGAGGGTGATAAAAATGTTATTGCGAAAATGATGATGGTGTTGATGATTATGATAATGATGATGAGGAAGAGAAGTAGGAGGATGATGATGATGAGGCTGACGCTGATCATCATATTGCTGATGGTAAGGATATCGATGTAATAGTGATAGATGATGATGTGAGGCTTGTAATATAAGTTAAGGGATACAGGGCCTAGGGCGTATCTATAAACTGAGCCCCATATAGGAAATCACTGAAATTGTCCCCCTTCCAACCATGATTGACCCTGGGTAACTTTGACAGTAAAAAGTTAAAGTACACATGAAGGAACAATCAGATCGATCTCTTTCTTTAAACCTTTGAAAATGTTTCCTTTGCTCTTAAATCATGTAAGTCCTGAACAAACATACAGTAAGCACAATTATCGAGTATCAGATAAAATATCGCAGTTCAACCCTTGATTATTCCTATACTCTATGCCCCTGGCTATAATGGCGAGAAACAAGGCGAAAATTTTGCTTTTATCTAGCAATTCACTTACAGGCATAACTTTTACATGACTGGGGTGAAAATTGAATGAGAATAAACCGATCGAGCAAAAGAAAAACAGTAGTTTCAAACCCTCCAAAAGGCTCAACTTGTCTTGGAGCGCGAAATTGCACAAATCCTGAAGAAACATTTGCGAGGGTGTTTTAGCATGATGAATAATTTACTTTCATAATCATACAGTCCTTTCATTACCAGAACTCAAGATATATATAGGCTTACCTCTATGAGAAAACTCTCAGAGGCACCGCCTCATAGGGTATGTGTCCAACATAGATGACCCATCTTGAATTTCAGCTAAAGGAATGTTAATGATGCATGATGGAGGTGACAATAATGATGACAATGGCTTGATAATTCGGATGGTATAAAAGATGTATTGGATGATAATAATTATAATGAGATTAAATGGTGACAATCAGTGGCGTAGTCAGGATATTTTTTACAAGGGGGGGGGGGGCAAATTTTGTCAGCTGTCAAATTCTGTTTTGAGGGAGACCCTCCAACGGGGGGGGGGGGGGGGGGGGATGGCGACAATTTTTTTCGCCAGACCTCAAATAGTCGCTCAGGGGGGGGGGGGGGGGGGGGGGGGGGGGGGGGTATCTGATGTTTTCCTCCATAATTCTCTGACAAGCAACAACAAAAACAACAACAACAACAACAAAGGGGATTTTTCGCCGGGTTTGCCCCCCCCCCCCCGCCACTACCCAATAGCCTTTTTTTTTTTTTAGGTCAAAAGTTGTCAGGGGCAGTCTTCCCCCTGCCCCCCCCCCCCCTTTGGGTACTCTAGCGGTGACAATGGAACAGATACTGATGATGATGTTCCTGCTGCTGCTGATATAATGATGAGGATAATGATGGTGGTGGTGGTGGTGGTGGTGATGATGATGATGATGATAATGATAATGATTAAGATGATGATGAGGATAATGATGATGAGGATAATGATGGTGGTGGTGGTGGTGATGATGATGATGATGATGATGATGATAATGATGATGATAATGATTAAGATGATGAGGAGGATAATGATGGTGGTGGTGGTGGTGATGATGATGATGATGATAATGATGATGATGATAGTGATTAAGATGATGATGAGGATAATGATGGTGGTGGTGGTGATGATGATGATGATGATAAAGATTAAGATGATGATGAGGATAATGATGGTGGTGGTGGTGGTGGTGATGATGATGATGATGATAATGATTAAGATGATGATGAGAATAATGATGGTGGTGGTGGTGGTGGTGATGATGATGATAAAGATTTTTTATTTTATTTAATGTCTTCTTTATAAAAAGCAGGGTAGTCCCATTCAAGCCGCAAGGCCTGCTTTCCAAGGGAGCCCTGCTGTAACAAAATACATATAATACAAATAGCATACATTACAAACATATAAAATCATATAATAATACATTTCATGAAAATGAGAAATTTATGTAAAAGAGAAAGGGAGAGAGAGTGGGGGGGGGGGGGGTAAGGAAAAAAATACATGTATCCAACTTGCAAAGAAAAGGAAATCAATTAACCATTTGGATGTCGCGAACATTACGTTTAAAAAGGGGTAGTGAGGCGGAGCATTTGGTAAGTACAGGTAGAGAGTTGAATAGTTTTGCTGCTATGTATGAAAAAGACTGCTTTTTATACTCGGTTCTGGGTTTGGCTAGATACAATTGGTGCATTGTGACTAATCTTGTAGGATATGGATTAGCTCTCTGGGGTATAAATTGTCTTAAATAACCGGGAGCAAGACCATTCAAAATTTTATACATAAGTACATGGTAATTATATTCCAATCTATGTTTGACAGATTGTAATTTTAAAGAACCAAGCATAATTTGCACTGGCGTATAATAATCTGCATCTAATACTAAACGGCAATATTTGTTTTGACACCTCTGTAATCTCATTAAATTTTTCTTTGTCAGTGATCCCCAAATAGTGGAACAATAATCGATATGAGGAAGAATTAGGGTAAAATATAAATGTTTAAGTACACGTTTTGTCAAGCAATGCTTAATCCTTCGCATACATATAAGGGAGTTCATAATCTTTTTGACAACATCATTAACCTGGGACGACCAATCTAAGTTCTGGTTTACAATAACACCAAGATATTTAAACTTAGTTACATTTTCTACCAGTTTATCATGCATTCTGATCTGTAATTTGACTGGATTCTTCTTTCTTCGACCTGAAAATAACATTACTTTAGTTTTGTCTGTGTTAACAACCAATCCATTTTCATTTAACCATTTACATAAAACATGTACGTCATTTTGTAACTGGGTTTGGACTGCCTGTACTCCATACCCTGAGGAGAAAACGGACGTGTCGTCTGCATACAAAGAAATTTTAGTATTAGAATGAAAAGGTAAATTACATATATCATTAATGTACATACAGAATAATAGCGGGCCCAATATTGAACCCTGTGGTACCCCTGAAATGACTGGGAGAAAATCGCTTTTCATACCTTTGTATGACACACATTGCTTTCTTCCTAACAAGTAAGATTCAAACCATGATAATTCTATACCATCTATGCCAAAATAACTTAGTTTCTTTATAAGAAGATCATGGGGAATAATATCGAACGCCTTTCTCAGGTCTAAGAAAACAGCACCAATAAATCGACCTTTATCAAGGTTATCGTACAGCATCTCACAAATCTCAGTTAAACATGTTGAGGTGGAATGTTTACTCCTAAAACCAGACTGCCGATCACTCATTAATTCTTCTTTATTAAGGTATGCCATCAATTGAGAATGTACTGCTCTTTCCAACACTTTGGAAACAATTGATAGAAGGGAGATAGGACGAAAGTTGCTTAGTTCGTGACTTGTTTTTGTTTTGGGAATAGGGACAACTTTAGCCATCTTAAAATCATAGGGGAGACGCCCAGATTGTATTGATTGATTGAAAATACGAACAATAGGAATGGCAACCAATTGAGCACTAAGTTTCAATAATCTTGGGTGGAGGTCATCAAGACCTACAGATTTCGAACAATCAAGGCTATGTAATTCTTTTTTAACAAATTCAAAGGTGATCTTTTCAAAAACGAAACGTGAGTGTACTTTACTTAGTCTTTTAATAGCATTATCACCATTGTCTTTTACTTCACCAGGGTCTCTTGCTCCGTGAATAGATTCAGATACTTTACTGAACATTGTGTTAAACTCCGTTGCTATTTTTAAAGGATCGGATACAATTTCACCATTAATTACTAAATTTGAAGATGGGTTACATTTATTATCTGGTAAAAACCCTTTTACAATATTCCATGTTTCTTTCATGTCATTGCATTCCTCTATTTTATTACGACAATAAGCCTTTTTTAACTTTTTATTTAGAATATTTGCTTTATTTCTCAAGGAAATATATTTCTCCCACAAGGCAGCAGTATTATTTTCATTAACAGTGTTATCTAGTTTAATCTTATCATACTGACGTTTATAATAATCTCTATCTCTTGCTAATTCTTTATAAGCTGAATTTATCCATGGAGACCCTTTAAGTTTTTTTACGCACTGAAACATAAGGTGCATGTTTGTCAGAAAGTTTCAAAAAGACATCTCTAAACTTCTGCCACATGATATCAACATCAGTAACATTTAAAAACAATTCATTCCAGTCAATAGAACCAATATCATTGAGAAATGCAGTTTCGTTGAAAAATTGAAAAGATCGAAAACGCGATATTTGAGGCATCGAATTTGGAGTCTTTAATTTTGTTACAACATATACTAGAGAATGGTCGCTGAACCCAATAGACTGCACACCTGACTGCAGTCCCCCCAAAGCTTTTGATGCGAAGATCAGATCAATTAGGGTCTTACTAAAAGGGGTCACCCGAGTTGGCCTATTAATGAGCTGCTTAAATCCCAGGGATTCGCCTATTTCAATTAACTTATTGGATAAAGAATTTACTGTAAGCATGTTACAATTCAAATCTCCCAGCAATATTATTCTATCTGAGAGCGAAAATACTTGTTCAAGATTTTCCTCAAGTTCTTCGAAAAAAGAGACATAACTATTTGGTTTTCGATACACTATCCCAATAAACAAACTAGCCTCGTTTCTGGGCTTAATTTCAATCCAGAGTAATTCTAAACTTGTACATTCTAAGTCTTGTCTCCTAATATAAGGTACACTATTCGAAATATAACAACAAACCCCTCCTCCTGAATAGTCTCTGTCTTTCCTCTCCAGATTATAACCATCAATACAACAGACATTCCTTCCAATATTTTCATCTAACCAGGTTTCAGATAGTGACATCAAATCGTATGGATAGCGCTTTAAAAAGCAGTTTATATCACCTGTTTTATTTCTTAGACTTCTTACGTTTAAATGAGCAACTTTAAGCCCCTTTTCATTAGGAAATGAAAATTCTAAATAGTTTAACTCACTCTTGTTATGATTTACATTATTACCGAGTAAACCTGTACTTATCTCATGTTTCATGACATCATATGGAAAAGGTAATTGGGAAAATAAACATTTTGTGCACTGCCAATTAACAAACTTTTCTTCAGGATTATTATACTGAGCACATGAAACATTTGCACACTTAATATGCACCCATTTAGAACAATTCGTACACAGTAATGCTTTTTGATTTCTTTTTACAGATTTTTCACATATTGAACAGGGATACGAGCTAAGCATTTACACTAACTTAGCGAAAAAGATGAAAATACAAATGAAAAGTAAAAACAAATGCACAAGCATATACGTAAGAGTTCGTTTGAGTTTATGTAAAGTTCAATGTAGTCACTTTAGTTAAGTGTTCTTTTCTCGTTACCTTGTGTCGGTCGCCATTTGGGGTTTTAACCAGTATGACTCCGTCTTGCGTCCATATTCTGTGGTCCTTCGCTGAATTTGCAATTCTGAGTTTCCATAGAAGTTTCGCTCTTGACTTGGTTAGACTTTCATTGATGAATACTTGTCTAGTTGATGACGAGGATGGGATCTGCGACGACGATGATGTATCTCGTAGTTTCCTGCGAGCAGTGTAGATGCGTTCACGGATTCGATAGTTTGTGAACTTCACAATGATGTTCCGATCAGGTTTCCGTTGACCGTTAGATGGAATGTTGCCGAGACGATGGCTGCGATCAATGTCGCCGTCGTTTATTTCCACGTCGAGCTTGTCACGGCATAGGCTCCTTATCACGTCGTCGGTGTTCTCATTTTTGTCGTCGCTCTCGGGTATACCAGCAAATACCAGGCAGTTCCTCCGTGTATATTGCTCGGAGTCGTCGGCAGTGGCTTTCAGGTTCTCGACCTCCTTCTCGAGTGCTACGATGCGGTCGCTGTGCTCATCGACATCAAAGTCGATTGACTTCCTCACCTCCTCGCATAAGGTTTCGTGAATTTCATGAAGAAGCTTACTTTTGATGCTAGTTACTAGAGTGGTGATGAAGTTATCGTCATTGAGGAGAGTTCGCACAACGGTCTCGATGACAGAAGATAATTCACTCTCATCATTAGCACATTCATCGATGACAATTTCAGCAGCAGTTGATCGGGGGGTTAGTTTAGTGTCAGACTTCGGGTGGCTGTCGGCGGGTGTTTTACGACCAGTTCGTTGCCTTCGGCTTTCACCCGTCATGATGATCTAATTGGCACTCGCCTATTCGGAATATACGGTTGGCGGAGCAGCAACACGCACACGTCTACTCTTCGTCGTACATACTTCGATGGTGTTGGTGTTCGATGATGATAATGATGATGAGGATAATGATGGTGGTGGTGGTGGTGGTGATGATGATGATGATGATAATGATGATGATGATAGTGATTAAGATGATGATGAGGATAATGATGGTGTTGGTGTTGGTGGTGGTGGTGGTGATGATGATGATGATAATGATTAAGATGATGATGAGGATAATGATGGTGTTGGTGTTGGTGGTGGTGGTGGTGATGATGATGATGATAAAGATTAAGATGATGATGAGGATAATGATGGTGTTGGTGGTGGTGGTGGTGATGATGATGATGATGACGATAATGATTAAGATGATGAGGATAATAATGATGGTGGTGGTGGTGGTGGTGGTGGTGATGATGATGATAAAGATGATGATGGTAATGATTAAGATTATGATGAGGATAATGATGGTGGTGGTGGTGATGATGATGATGATGATAATAATGATGATGATAATGATTAAGATGATGATGACGATGATGGTGATGGTGATAATGATGATGATAATGATAATAATAATGATAATGATGATAATGATAATAATAATGATTATGATGACGATAATGACAATGATAATGATATTGATAATGATGATGATGATGGTGGTTATAATGATTATAATGATGATAATGGTAATGCATGCTGACTATTCATGGTTGCGGAACCGGGGGGGGGGGGGGGGGGGGGGGGCTGCAGCCACCCCCCCCCCACTTTCTTGAGTAAACACGTTAAAAATATCTCAGAAAAAAGGCTCGAAAATTGTCATTCATGAGTGAAATCAGATCAGCCCCCCCCCTACTTTCAAAAACACTCCGCGGCCCCTACTATAGTGAAGATGATGATGATGATGATGATGATGATGATGATATTTTGTTGATGATAATACATTGTATTGTGATTATGGATGTGATGGGGATAATGGGGTGGAATTGCACCGACCCCCTCCCCCGTCTGCTAAATGTAAGTATGATTGCTCTCTTTTGATATGATAATGACAATGATGCAATAATGATAATATACCATACATAGCGTATAACACATTACATAAGAGTATGCACTCATGAAGAAAAAGAAAAGCAAAGAGAAATTCGGTTAATGAATTCCTTCTATCTGTCTAATATTTGGAATAAATGTGTTTTAAGGGCAGACTTAATAAACGTATCTACTGTATTAATGTTTAAGAGAGTCGGGGAGGCTATTCCATAAAACTGGTTCAGCATGGGCAAATGAACGTACACCATAATATTATGTCTTTGTAAGAATAGGAGGAACAATTATTTTTACATGATCTAAGTGTGTAGATCTTCTTGGTGATGGATGCCAATGATCGATGCAGGTTTGCTGGGAGATTTTAATGACTACTGTTACTGACATGATCCGCCCAGAGTAGGCCTATCATTGATTGTCACCATTGTCGTCACTGAAAATAAAACGTGGAGTTTCCCAAAACGCTTAGAAATATATAGGTTTTATACTGATAAAAAAAAAAAAAAAAAAAAAAAAAAAAAAAATCCGTGTGGTAATCTGAAAATAAAGAACGAGGCAAAGTATACTCTTTTGTAATTTAAGAAAAGAAATTTCATTTGGCCACACACACGTCTTAAGCTTGTCCGAGCTTTCGAGATGGGAAAAAAGACGGGTGGCCACGCCCACGGACCATTTTCCCAATCTTGAAGATTGGGACAGATCGAGCTACATGTAGGGGCAGCCACTGAACTTGCAGGATACACTGGTATTTTGATTTATCTTTAATACAAAATGTTATTATCAATGAATTCCCCATAGGCCTACTAGACATTTACTTCTGTCTAGATACTTGGATTCCGACTCGGAATGACAAAAATGTCTGAAGTATTAATACCCCCCCCCCCCCCCAAGTATACATGTAAGAACTTGTACTTTTTTTTCATTGCAAATAAAAATAATTACGTAAATGATAATAATTTTAAAAAGTTGAACAAATTAAGAGAGAAGTCAAACAAAACTCATGATATAATAAATGAAATTTTGTTGGTGACAATTAATACTAGTCAAATTTGACTGATTGCCATAACATGTACCAAAAACAACAACGCTCGTATCCACATGCATTATGTGTGGCGGACCTACCGGAGCTCTTGGGATAGGTGAATATTGCTGATTATTATGCATATTGTTATTCCTTTTTTAAAGCATCAATCGTACTGTATTGCTAAAAAAAACTAAATATGTGATTGTAAACATTATTGTTACGCATGTTGTATTTATCTTTATATGATGTTGGCCATGCTGTGGCTACATATTTTATCATCCACTCACAGCTTGTAGTCCCACGCGTTATCTCCTGTGTGTGTGTATGTCTTTTATTGAAAACATTATAGACTACATGTAGCACACTTTTATAGTCAAGGATTGTATTTCCGAACAGCATGGTATTACCGAACACATACAATTAAGCACATAAAAGTGCTTTCAGGCGCGTGGGACTACGTGTATGTTCTCCATACTATTGAAACAGAACATGGTACAAGATCATAAAATGAGGCAAAAAAACATAAGTAATATTTTAGCCTACGTCAGGAACTGCTCTCTGGTCACCCCCAGTCTTCATCCCGTTGGCCCCTAATCGGGGTAGGTTGTGTCTTTTTCCCATAGGTTGCACACGTTCAGAATTACAATACCTTTTTCAAGGGACCAAAACTGTGCGTCGTTGGGAAGGGGTTCGCTCGGAAGGGAATATCGTATTAGATCTACGTTGTCTTTTTCAAATTCCACCAACTTCTTTTTCTGTAGGACTTTAACTTAAGCATTCATTATGTAAGTTTGACAGATATTCGTTTGATATTTTATTTGCTATCGTTGATTTTCTGAAAAGTGTTCGGAAATAGGATCCACTACCATACATGTACAAGCTTATCTGAAGATAACCTTGTACTCCAGACTAGCTTTTATGGGTGAATAGGCTTCAATAGCTTTTGTGTGTATCAGCAGGCCTTTTTCCAGTCTAGATCCTTCATACATGAGAGGAAAATAATTATTTAAAATTTCTCTTTCAATTCTGAATCCCCAAATTTGTAGCACAGTAAGAGCTGAAGAGTCCCTGAATCAGGTAATTCTAGCAAATTTAAGAAAACTGAATGTTGCTTAGAGCAATTTTGTTGTCTGTTTTTGACTGCTGCAACAGTGAATTCTATGATTTTCTCACTCACAGTCCCACATAGGCAAGGGCCTGTGAGTGAGAAAATCATAGAATTAGAAATGAGACTCAGAGAGTCAGAAACATCTGTGAAATTTGCACTCATAATCAGATAATCATGAAAATGTAACAGATCAATATCCATTTACTTGGACAACTAATAATAGTCTTACTGGTGAGAGTGTATGGGAGCGTGACTGAAATCAGGCGCGACTAACTGACATTGCGGACAGCCATTGCACAAACATTGGTCTCCCCATTATACAAGTACAAGGTTATATCAGACTTTTTGATAAAGTTGATAAAGCCATGGTAAAAGTTAGCTATGGGGCTATGGCCAGTATGTTATCTGTAGAAGTCACTGTGAACTTATTTGTGAAGTAGCCAGAGCTGAGTTGGTATTCATCATTGTACTCCCTTTAGTAATCACTAAAAGATGATTGATTAGAAAGTATGAGATTTAAATAGGTTCTGGTAAAAATAAGAGCTGAGGATCTCTAATTTTTAGTAAATATCTAGACATTAAGTGAAAATGTAGATCTTGGGGACTTAAAGATGTGTTTTAGGGGATAGGTCACATATTGAACATTGTCCAAGCATCATTATCATTATTCATATATCATCATTGCTTTTAATTATAGTGAAACCTGTATATAATGGCCCCTCAAGGAAAATCAGTGTCCCTACAGGTAGTAACGAGCTTGGTGGGTCGCCGAGAGCTGTGAGGTATCGCTCAGCTGCACAAACTGGACATGATTGCTTGAATGATCTTGCAATAGCAACGTCAGACCCCTGCCTAAATTGGTCTGTTTTTGAGCTCGTAAGATGAACGACTAGACGATTGCTTGTGAATGTCAGGTCATTGCTAGAAATGTCTCTTAGATAGTCGAATCTCAAGAAACCAGCATAAGAAACGAAACACACAAACAAAACCTGTAGGTCTGCCAAGGAGGCATGGTCGTGCCCGTATTTTTCCATGATCTTAATGAGAATATCTGGCATGATTGGTTGCTTTCTTAACATCGGTGAAGATGTTGTGTGTTTGAAACCCTGCAGGGTGCTCTTGACCATAGGGCTATCAATACATGTAGGAGAAGGGAGACCTGCTAAGCTGTAGATCCACTTAATTGCTGCTGTTGGGGAGTCAGCAAGCGACTCTCTTGTTGTAGCCAAATAGGAAAAGTAGACGGAAAGGTGAAAGGGTTGTACCGGGAAAATTGAAAGGCCTTTCTTGGATAAAACCCAAATTGCCCATTTTTTCCAGGAACATAAATATCTCCCATTAGGAGAGATGGAAGATTATATGCTGCCAATGCTTGTAAAGATGGGTCCTGAAGAGAAGATGACAGCTTGCTCCATTCTTGTGCCGTATTATAGACAAAAGATCTATAAAGAAACAAACAGCAAAACTGGCAATAATCACACGGTCGCATACAAGGGCTACAACTTTTACCAATAAATGGTCATGATCATGACAAATAATGATCAGTAGATTAGTGTTGAATCAGCTTGAGTCTGTCATATAATATGTGATAGTTTGAATAGGGAAAGTTATTTTGGGATGGGAGGGTAATAGAGCTTTGACTGCTTAACCAAGAATGAGAGCATGAGCTTGTGTCTTGAAGAACGAGAGTGAACGTAACAAAATATTATGTAATACAGATGTTCGTCAAAGTATGGGTTCGATAACAAAAATAAAGTGCACTTATATCTAGAATATTATTATTATTATTATTATTATTATTATTATCATTATTATTATTATTATTATTATTATTTATTTATTTTACTTCAGAGGCTGATGAGCACTGCCTACTTGGTACAATCGTGTAATGAAGGTTCATCCTCATAGGATTTCTGTACATGTACCCTTAACATTGAGGTTCCAGGACTGGATAGTCATTGTATGCAGCATCACATCTGTACACTTGGTAAGTCAAATCATCTGCAAGAAACAGAAAGGCTGTCGCTTATTTTGGTCATATGACATTCATAGAAAAACTTATGCAACAAAGAAGCTCTACATGTACATGTACATCTATATAAAATTTTCAAAATATATGTTGATAAATCAGTATGAATAGAATTCTCATAGAAAATTATTATTAGACTAGCTGAAGCAGCCCGTGGACATATCATCCACGGGCGCTAGCTGTGTTTATGATTAATCACAGTACCGTATATTTGTCACAATAATCAAGTGAATAAATAAAAAAGTCGGGTAATGTGTTATTTTTTTTTACCAAGAAGTATTTACAACATGCGAGTATGTGTTATTCATCCAAATCTTGCATGAGTTCTGAAGAAAATACATTTCCATCTTGATGAAGACTAAATGACGATTGTTTTACTTTATGAATGACTGAATAATGATATTTATTTATGTTACGTCGGCCCTGTGGCCTGTGGATGGCACGATCTCATTTACACCTGGGCGGGATTCTCGCACACAGAGCATGGATATAATTATGTTCGAATAGTATATCCATGAATAGAGCTAGAGTGAGCGATTTGATCTTGCCATGTTTCTGTGGTTTAATACTCAGAGAAATTAAGGCCATAAAAACATAACATGCATAATTAGCGGTACATCCCTTGTAAAGGACGCAAAAATTAGGGGGAAAATGAATTTATTGTCATTTTCTTTTCAGGGGGATTATGGCCCCCTTATAAGTCTTGGGAGGACCGACGGATTGACCTTTCCCTACCGTACCCCCTCCCCCACCCCATCGGCCTCCCGTCACCCCCAGCGCGAGGGCTAGTATCCTATACGTATTCATATCATAGTGGAAATATTTTCGAAGGAAATTTTGGTGGGGGGGGCGCATCTTCTTTACACCGTTGCAACCGATATTCCTAAGTGAAATAAAGAGTCCTAAAATATGAAGTGGCCGAAATCCCCCCCTTTTTTTTTACATCTAACAGTTACATGTTCCTCCCGGCTTCACCCTGTCTCATTGAACATCAACCCCCACAAAAAACAAAAACAAAAAACAAACAAAACAATTGTATCACAGAAAGAATTAAGTTCAACTAAGAAACAGCCCCCCCCCCCCAAAAAAAAAAAACACCAACAAACTAACAAACAAAAAAACCTGTTGAAAGTTCAATTTATAAAGTAATGGAATGCTTACATAAATCAAACTTCCAAAGGAGCCGAATTTTCACAAATAAAAGGCAGAAAAGTTTACGGGCACCAGAATCGATCCGAATCGATCGCGACGACCGCCCCCCCCCCCCCCCAGATGTCTCATTGAGACCTGTACATCATCCGCGTAAATCACTTGCTGAATTAAAAAGCAGATTGCAGTAGGATCGAGCAGATTTGATATTCTAAACAGGGAAACCCGTCAATCTCTGATTTTTATACCATTATTAACGGCGATTTTATATCTTGCTTAAGGTATTTTACATCCTATTTGAGCATTACATCATCATCATCATAGACCTCTTTTTAGCCAAAAAGGAACCGTAAAAGAAATTTAACCTACTTTGGAACACACTACCGAACTCCCCCCCCCTTCCGCGGATCTATCATCTCTGAATTTGCTATACCCTTTTTCTTGATTTTTGCTTTTTTTGATACCCTAAACGCGTAATCCGGGTTATGCGCTTATTGTTGAAAAGGTACCCTTTTTATCCGTTTTCATGTACGTGTACCAGCTTCAATGAGACATGTCCCCACCCACCCCACCCACCACCCCATTCCCTCCCCCCCCCCCCCCCCGTGAAACCATAGGGTTACACACGCACTAAACTGTTATGTAACCATGAAGCTACAAATAATATATGGAGCAGTACATGTACATGTGCGAACAAATAACACGTGTGCTGTATACACTGAAGCCAATATACATGCACATGCGGATATGGTATGGCCATGGAGAATACGTCACGTTGTTCTTTGGCAATACACCAATGAAGTTTCTCCCTTTCACAGGTAATTGGTATGGGTTGGAGGCATAACAGAAGGTACTTTTTCCGTGCTACGACAGTGAGCTATTCATTCGACAGAAATATTACTCCCTCCGGAAATTCAGTGTTTAAAAATGAATTTATGAAATATGGACGGCACTTTAGCACTTAAAAAGTACCTCCCAACCATCTGGGGACTATTCCCCGCCCGTGGGTACCAAAAGGTGGGGACCTAAAGAGCCAGGGGAGGCGCCTATTCGAATTCAAAAAAAGACCCCAAATCCTTAGCGTATTATATATAAAGATTACCCTGGAATTTAGCTTTGTGTCAGCAATAAACATTAACAATTTTTCTTAAAACTTCAGGAATCCCCCCCCCCCCCCAATACATTCTAAGACATAATATAGTTCAACTTCTCTGTGGCATGTCAAAGTCCTAATATTACAAAGTTATTATATTTTCAACCATTAGTTCTTCCTGGCTAAAAATTACTTGATTTACCACCCTTCAGGCACAAAGTGAAATATTGTAAACTGGATGGGTCATTCAACTTGTAAACAATGACTGTCATATAACTGCAAATTTAACTTAATAGCTAGTTCTGTAGCTATTGGTCAAGTTGTATTAGTATCAGCTGTAAAAGTTGGTTGCAGACCAGGGCAATTCCATGGCAGTAGTATTAGACTTACATACTTCCACTTATCAGAAATTTTGCATGACATGAATTTAAATTAAAAAATTACCTCTTTAATGTTTGAATTGGTAGTTTGAATTTTATTTGATGGTCATTAATGAATTTTACATCTGCCATCCATGTAGAAATGCAAAATTTTGATACTTTTGTGTGAGGTATTATATACTTTCAGATTCTTTCTTCGTTTTCTCTGCATTTATCTTGTTAATAGTTTTATACACCCAGCCCCCCCCCCCCACTGCTTCTGTATTCTAGTTGGAGGGGAGGGGGGGGGGGATGGAGAAAAGATAAGGAAGCATTTGTTTGATTGCTCCTGATTCATTACTCCCCCCTCCCCTGCTGAGGGGGTTGTATAGACGGCTGATAAAATTTATAACTTGATATGCTTATTGAGTAGTGGGTATTTTTTTCTTCAAAAAGAGCATAGCTTTTGACTAACAAATCTTGTTCTGCGACATATGCTTCAGTGACAATTGCTAAGCCGGCAAAGTCCTAACTTCAAATACTAACCCTAACCTGAAATCTAACCTAAAACTCAATTAAAACACTAACCCTCACTATGTGTTTTTGACCAAATAAACCTGGAGTAATTGTCACTGGAGCTAATGTTATATCACCACAAACCTAGGAGATGGTACATGTAGGTCTCAAGAGATTGAGCAATGGCTTGCAGTGTGCAAGTGACTTTGGGAAAGAGATCTATGTTTATCCTCAATTACCTACATGTAGAAAAAGAATTACATGTATAGCTGCTGATCCCTTGGATTTTAATTTGTTTTCCCAGCACTCGGATTAAAATGAGCAATCAATTAATCAGTCAATTTCCAAATGTGTTGGATGTCCCTTGAGGTGAAGAATAATAGCTGCACCAAGCTTTGGTTGCACCTGCCTCCCTAGTCCCTGCTATAGAAGTGCTCCTCATTTCAGCACAAACTCAATAAAGAGATGGGTGGCAAAGTTTCCTTAAATACTGTAGAGCTAAAGTTGGTTTGACACCTTCCAAGGTCATTGATCTCTCTGATTACAAGCTTGTTCACATTACCAAAATATCATCTGCTTGTTATGTCAGATGCTCCGGCAACAGTTGCTCTGAGGTAAATCATCTACTTCAACCCTGTTCCAAACATGTGATCTAACAATAACCCTTAACCTAACAAATCCAATTGCCACCCTGAACCTAACCCTATATCTTTGATAAAAGAAGGCACAGAGCAGTTGTTTCTGGAGCATATATATATGTCGGAACACCTTCATGTACATGCTAAGAAATCTGAAGTCAATAATGCTGTTGCTAAGACCATCTGCTAACTGTATATTCCAAGAAATTGACATTCAATGTAGCAGCAGTTTGCTTAGCAACTTCTGGATAACACTACTTACAAGTGCTAATGTGAGGCATAGATGTTCAATCATGAATTGGTTTGGTTTTTGCCCATTGCGCTAGATGTAAAGAACCAGCTTGTCATTCCAGCTATGAGCTGACTATCACTATGCAACAGTCTTCACACATCTATCTATTTATAGTTTATCTTAG